>APFE030549524.1:15994-26319 GCA_000404065.3 Pinus taeda | reverse complement strand
GAGCTAAATCATAATTTTAATTTATTTTTTATTATTATTTAATTAATAAAAATAATTAGTGTCTCATATGGAATTCTAATTTTCTCCTCCCTACGTGTGTAAGATAATTTTCTTGCCTTAAGGAAAAGAGAATTGAGCTCCTCACAATTCATGAAATTAAATACATAGTAAAAAAAATAACTTTCTCAAAATGTTTACTATTTTTATAAGGGTAAAATTATATTACATAATAAGAATTAATAGTAATATTGTTTAATTTCTATATGTTATTATTGATGGTTTAAGTAGGAATTATAAATTTTATGGCATGTTTATGCAACATCTAACTACTTTCATTTTTTTATCATATAGGTATCATATCAAAAAATGTCTCAAACAAAGAAGAGTTTGTCTTTTATCAAAAAGTTGTTTGGAGGGTCTACTACATCGCAAGTTTCATCTTCTAATAGGTAGTGGCATAGTTTTTATCTAAATGAAGGCTTGTACATATTGGGATATAATAAATAATGCATTGAATAAATTCAAGTTGAAGAACCTATCGCTCAAAAGAAAAATAAAAATTGAAATTGAAATGAGAGTTTCCTCGGGAATGGAAAATTAAGTGCAAGTGGTACATGAAGGAAAATTAGTTATGAAATGCAAATATTGTAAAGCACATAAGACACATAGACCATGGGGGATCAACATTGCTTTCTCTACCATGCAACAGGCTTCATTGGTTATTCATTCAAATTCAAGAATTCATAAAATTTCACAAGCTAAATGGATATATGGAAATGAATAGAAAGAAAAATTTATTCTAGAAGATAAAGTGTGCATTGATGACAAAAACAAGAAAAGTGTAATCACAACTATGAAATTAGTTTATTGGGTTGTGCAAGAATATTTGTCTCTCTCAAAATATGAATCCCTTTTATCATTTGCAATGTCTTTACATACACGCAACATGCCAAAGAATAAAGATTAGACATCATATGAAGATCACATGGATGCAAAATAATTCCCTTTTTCCATATCTAAGTATATTGAAGAGGTACAAACAGTGAGAATGTTGGATAGTCCTTTTTATTCATTGATGCTAGATGAAAGTAGTCATAGTAGTTCAGAGAAACATCTCATGATTTATGCCACATTTATATGCTCACAAGGACTGGGGCCTCCAATTTCAAAATTTTTAAAGCTCAAAATGGTTTCTAATGGAAGGGAAAACAAAATATGATGCAATTAATGATTTAATGGAAGCAAGGGGCCTTTCAAATAAAAGACTGATATCAATTTCCACAAATGGTGCATCATCGATGGTTGGAAATGAAAATGACTCTATTTCTTCTTTAAAATGGTGTACCTATTCTCCTAGGTATTCATTGTATTGTTCATCATGAAACTTTAGTTGCATCGAATGCTTCCCAAATAATACTTGAATTATTATTTGTTGAAAATTTGGAAAACATGGTATATACTTGGGTGCAAAATTCTACTAAAAGAAATAATAAACTTGTTGTTTTACAGTAACTTATGCAACTTGAAGAAATAATGTTCATCCGAATGGACAGCGGGAGCGCTCAGGGCCGACTGGCTCAGCTAGGGTTTAGCTCTTACTGATCTTCTTCCCCAAGGTTTCCACGATCTCCAGACTCCGGTGCTTCTACTGACGATGCCATGAAGCCATCCTCCGGAGGGGCGGGCAAGTCCCCCTCTCCCTCCTCTGATCCCATGCCTGACAAGCCAACCATCGCTGAGAAAAATGACAGCTCCGGCACTGAACCGTTAACAGAGCAGGTAGCTGATCAGGATGCCAATAATGAAGGTGACCGCACAGCCAGCCCATCAACAGCTAAATACAAAGGTACTGACCCGAACAACTCTACGGCAAGACCCAAAGCATCCTCTACAACATGCATCCCCAAAATGACAGAAAGAATCAAAATCGATCTCCCCAATCAGCACATCAACAATGAGATTCAATATATGAGGGATCATTCTCTCATAGGCAAGTTTCTAGGATTCTGGCCTACTGAAAATCCTTGCAAGGTTGGATTGCCTCCAAGTGGAAGCCAAAAGGTCAAGTTACCCTGCACCTTGGACCTAAAGGATTCTTCACCGCTACTTTCAACTGTCTGGAGGATAAAACGCGTATCTTCGAGGGCGGCCCATACTTCTTTAATTATGTTGGCCTGTATCTGCGGGAATGGGTTGAAAGGTTCAATCTAGATAAGGAAGACTTTACCTGGGCTTCAGTACGGATCCGAATGTACTCACTTCCCTTGGAATACTGGAATGAGGAAACCCTAAAGAACATCGGCAACAGCCTGGGGGTCTTCATCAAAGCCGCAAAGGAAACAAAGAGCTGAAGATACACCTCATACACCAGGATCTGTGTCCATATGCATCTAGCCAAAGCTCTGACGGACTCGGTAAGCTTATTTCATGATGATTATGAATGGATTCAAACTATAGACTACGAGCATATTCCCTTTCATTGTAGGAAGTGCCATGAACATGGACATGTCTTCAAGGATTGTCCTTTGAACCTGCAGACCAAAAACCCAGGTACGGAGGCATGTAAAGATGCTGAGGGTTTTACAAAAGTCCCCAATAGAAGAAGGCATGCTAAGAAACCCCATATGGATCCTGAAAATCTCAAGAAATATACAACCTGAAACAATTTTGATATCTTGACTTCCATGGATAGTATGGAGGACAACCTCTCAATGCCCCCCTCAGATCCATCTCCCTCATCGCCCCCTCCTTCACCCAAATCTCAGATCCCCTCCATTCCTCTGAAGCCATCATCATCCCCACCTCCACATCCAATACAGATAAAGGCATCGACTCAGCTCTACCTTCCTCTAGCATGGAGATCGACGCAACTCTGGCACTAAGCATGTAACAACACTCAAAGGGAGAAGAACAAAATACACTGATACACATGGAGGAGGAACTAGAGAATGTGGATCTGGTAAATCTGGACACACTTAAGCTAGAAGTAGCATGCAAACAGAAGGAATACAGTAAAATACATACTCGGGAAATAGAAAGAGTAGAAGAAGTGTTAACCAGAGCACAATACAACAAATATCTAGGTATATAGGCAGGTAGTCCATGGGGTGGGAAAAAAATCCTGAAGGAGACAAAGAAGCGAGGATGCAAAACAGACTTGCAGAGGACTATCATCATTGGATAAATTCTAGTGGATTCTGGTAGATTCCCCAAGCTGACTAGGTTTTACAAAGCTCTCCCCCACTGTTCCCCATGAAGCTCGTCTCATGGAATGTGCGAGGGCTCAATAGCCCTGTAAAACACAGGATGATTAAAAGAATGATCTAGCAAGATAGGCCTTCTATAATCTACCTTCAAGAAACAAAATGCAATAGAACAGTTCTGGAAAAAATGCTAAATAAAGCCTAGCCAGGGTGTCGGTCTGTCTCAGTGGATGCTTCTGAAGCTTCTGGAGGGCTCGCAATCATATGGAATCCTCAAGATCTCTACCTTCACGACTTTAATGCCTCCCATTTCTTCATTCAATCCACCTTCCACCTAATTGGAACTAATATCCATGGTAATCTATCTAATGTGTATTTTCCGCAAGAATTACAGTAAAAATTGGATATGCTTGAAACTATCTCAGAGCTCAACGCCAGCAGATGCTTTCCCTTCTGGATATGTGGGAGTGATTTTAATATCATAACCTCTTTGGAGGAAAGGTCTGGTGGTCGTCAGAGGTTGAATGAAGATAGCTATAGCCTCAAAGACTTCATTCATGGGAATCAACTGATGGACCTTCAGACCTCTAATGGCATTTTTACATGGGCCAATAAAAGAAGGGGCTCACAGCAAATCGCCTCCAGGCTAGATTTATTTCTCATGACGGACAATGCTATTCACATGGGGGGAGACTTTCATGCTTCCATCTTGCCTCAGGCAGGCTCTGACCACTGGCCCATAATGTTACAATGGTCGCGTCCAAGAGTCAGGAGCAACAAACCATTCCGCTTTGAAGCATTTTGGTTTTCACATCCTAACTTTAAAGATGTGGTAATAGATGCGTGGAATTATTTCAATCCCCCAAAAGGGGCCAAAATGTACCAGTTTCAGCAGAAGTTAAAATTTCTCAAACAAGTGATCAAAACCTGGAATCGCTCCCAGTTTGGAAATATTTTCGACCACCAGAAATTTTTGGAGGAGAAAATGAATACTCTACAACAACGCATCATCTATGACGGAAAAACTGAAGACTATGAGCAACAAGAGAAGTCACTCCTAACCCAGATTGAAACACGTCATAAGCAAGAAGAAACATTGTGGCGCCAAAAATCCAGGGTCAGATGGCTCAAGGATGGAGAGAAAAACACCAAATTCTTTCACATAACCACTGTTCAAAGGAGAATGCACAATCACATAGCCTTCATCAATAATAAGCGAGGAGAACATCTGGAAGCGCATGAAGAAATGGAACAAGAATTAAAAATGCACTTTCAGGAGATTCTGAAAGAACCCCAGGTAGCAGAACACTGGCTATACAATCTATCACGCAACATATACCAAAGATCATCACGGAGGACCACAACAATATGCTGCTTCTACCAATATCAATGTAGGAAGTGGAGAATGTGTTATCCCAACTGAAAGATGGCAAGGCGCCAGGACCTGATGGCTTCACAGCCAATTGTTTCCACGCCTTCTGGGAGCACATCAAAACAAAGGTATGGGAACTTGTGGAAGAAGCAAGATCGATGCACTGGATCCTCCCTTCTCTCAATACTACCTTCATAGCACTTGTGCCTAAGGTGGAAGACTCCAGCACGCCTGATAAATACAGACCCATAGCTCTCTGTAACGTTATATACAAACTCATCTCAAAAATCCTGGCAAACAGCCTCAAACCTCTACTCCCTCTCCTCATCTCTCTAGAACAGACAGGGTATGTGGAAGGGCGCCAGATTCTGGATGGTATCATACTTTCTCATGAAGTGATTCATTCGCTCAAGGTTCTCAAAAAGCCAGGTATGATTCTCAAGCTAGATCTTTCCAAAGCATTCGATAAACTTAGTTGGTCCTACATTAATCAAATGCTTTTAGCTTTTGGCTTCAGCGCCACCTGGACGTGTTGGCTCATGAATCTTATCACCTCCCCCAGTTATTCCATTCTCCTGAATGGCTTACCCTCCTCACCTTTCCGGCCCTCCCGGGGTATTCGCCAAGGTGATCCTCTCTCTCCATTCCTCTTTTTGCTCATGGCCGAAGGTCTCAGTCGTCTTCTTCACTTGGCTATCTCTTCTCACTCGCTTAAAGGCATCTCTCTTCATGGACTTTCTCCCCTCTCCCACCAACAGTTTGTTGATGACACTATGCTCTTTGGTCATCCTTCTGTTCATGAGGCCTCTGCCCTCCTTGACCTTCTTCATCTCTTCTCTGAAGCCTCAGGCACCTCCATCAATGCTGCCAAATCCCAGCTCTTCTTCTTCAATACTTCCAGTCTTACTCAATAGAATATAGCCAGGATCTTGGGTTATCCTATAGCTTCGCTGCCCTTGAAATACCTTGGTGCTCCCCTGATTGTCTCAGCCGTCAATCATTCCTCCTGGAGAACACTTCTTGACAAGCTAGAATCGAGGCTCTCCTCCTGGACCTTCCGCTCTCTCAATATTGCCAGCAGGCTCATTCTTATCAAATCTGTTCTTCAAGCCATGCCATTTTATTTATTCTCCACATTGGCAGCTCCCAAATGGGTTCTGAAGAGAATTCACAAGCTTCAGAGGAATTTTATATGGGGCTCTTCAGGGCTCAACCGAAAATGGGCACTTGTCAAATGGAAAGAGGTCTACTTACCAAAGTCAGCTGGCAGAATTGGTTTAAGGGATCCTCTCCATAGAAACAACACCATGGGCACCCGAATCTGGTGGAAATGGGTCTCCAATCCGCACTCTCCTTGGGCTCGTATCTGGCATGCCAAATATGCTCCCGGAAGCCCCCTAGAGGAGCTCATCCGTATAAGCAGCACCAACCCCAGATCGTTAATTTGGAATGCTGCCAGAAAACACAATGCCTTCATTCAGGAGCACAGTTTTTGGGAAATACACTCAGGTACCACAGCAAGATTTTGGGAAGACTCTTGGTAGTAGCTCCCCAAACTTGCTACTCTCTTCCACAAACCCAAATGGCAAGCAACAATGCAACATAGTGATCAAACCCAAGTTTATCAATTCTGGCAGCAGCACACCCTTCAAGACTATCAACAATGGAGATCAGTAACACATGGCAAGCAAACTAGCAAGAGGAAACCTTTGAAGAGATTAATCAAGAGCTCAATCTAAGGAAAATCAAGCTCTCAGATCAAAGGGACAAAATCCGATGGGGATACACTCCAAAAGGTACATTCACCACCAAGGAGGCGTACCAAATTCTCTATCATCTAGAGCAGATAGCAAAAGATCAGCTTTGGGACAGAATTTGGCAACCAAGTATTTGGCCAAAAGTCTCCACGTTCCTCTGGCTCTTAAGCAAACAGCAGATCCTCACTTGGGATAATCTTCAAAAGTGAGGTTTCATAGGGCCCTCCAGATGTCCCAACTGCAACCTCCACCCAGAAACCATCGTGCATCTTCTGGATACCTATCTGCTAGCTTCAGAACTATGGGAGAGAATTTCTTTGTGCAACAGAAGATCAGGAAGACAAGTAGGAAACATCACAAATACAATCAGGAGTTGGCCTCAGCATCCCTTCCAAAGTCCAGTCCTCAACTCCCTATGGATCCTTATTCTGGGATTTGTCCATTGGATCTTATGGAAGGAAAGGAACAACAGGATCTTTAAAAATCTCCATTTGCCCATGGACTCCCTCTGGCTTCTTCTTAAACAGAATATTCAAGAAACTCTGGCTCTGAAACACTGGAAAAATTCGAACCTTCCAACCTCGCCTCAGGAATGTCTAGTCCTAGAAAATTGGAATCTGAATCTCACTTTCATAGCTCATGCCTCCCTCAATTCCTCCATTCATTCTAAATACCCCCATCACTGGTCTCCTCCCATCTCCCAAACCATAAAGTTAAACTTCGATGGTGCTGCCAAGGGCAATTCAAGGCCGGCCAGCTATGGAGGTATCTTTAGAAATGCTGAGGGCTTAGCCCTCCACATTTTCATGGCTCGTTAGTAAGAGATTCCAACAATGCTGCTGAGCTGGAAGGTTTATGGAAGGGCATCTACATAGTAGTAACTGAGAATTTCTTGCCTCTTATGATAGAAGGGGACTCTCAAATCTTAATTGAGGCAGCTTCTCGAATCTAATCAGGCACATCAACTGGTAAGATTGCCTCTAGTTGTCGGCTCCTAAGCAGATTAGAGAAAATTGAAGATTGGCTAAGGACTCCCCACAGAGTTACCTTCCAGCATGTTCGACGATCTGCCAACAAAGTAGCAAATAGACTGGCCAACCAGGGGTCTGATCAACATCTCCCTTTCTTCTCGGGTCCCCTCAGCAGATCTAATGATGAGCTACTCAAACACGATTACACTCTTCTGGTGCGACAAGACCTATCTCTCCCGGATGCGAGTGAAAGGGACAGTTAACGGGACGGTGGCGGCGGGAGGAGCAGGCACGTGGAGTACGCCCTACGCCACCTGGCCTCACCTATTGTATGCCTTCAATACACCTGAATGCTCATTCAAGGCCGAGTTAATGTGGCCCGTCAATCTACACAAGTTCTCCTGCTATTATCCAATGGCGCTCCTCCAACACAGTTCAGTTCTCTTCATACGCTTGTTAGGCCTCTTTGTAGGTTCAGTGCTCTGCTCGGAAGATGATTTAGGGGTTCATGGTGTTCAGGCTCGCGGAGCCACATCTGTGTTGGTTTTCCTGGATTTCCATAACCCTTTTAGCGTTCTCATCAGTTGTATGCCCTCAAGCTCTCTCAATTCTCCGATTGATTGGTTAATTCGGCCCCTTCCAGTCTTGTTTGTTCAGAAAAAATTTGATGTGTGCCATACTCTCTCTGTTCCAGGCAACATGACCATCCTGCATCAAAGAATGGGCTATCGTCTGGGTGGAGTTTGTGGTCGTCCCCTGCACCATGCTTCTTCCTCTTCAGCGGGTACATTTCCTGGAACTACTTCTGAATGTCATCCTGCTCCTAGGCGAGGTCATGGTCATGGCTGGGGACAGAGGATGGCAATATCAAGCCCCTGGTACACCCATGAGCACTCGGCCCACTTTTAAATCCCCTGCACTTTAAGCAACCATTCCTTCATTGCCGCTATCACGATTCAGCTAAGTGAGGGCGTTGTAGGCATGGCCTCGGCAAATCCAAATCCTTCTTCACAGCAGAGGATGGAAGACATGCCAAGCACCTCTCAGAATCTTTTCCATAAGGACGATGCTCCAAAGGATTCTGCTTTACAGGTCAAGTCTACCATGGCGTGTTCAAATCGTCCGGGTGAGAAGGTTCCGCCGAAAGAAGAGGGGCCTCCCTCTGATGACGACGAACTCTCCAGTTTCGGTTGTTCGATTGTGGAAGAATCGCCCTCCACAGCTCAAATTCGTTGATCAGGTTGTCGTTATCTTTTTGTAGCTTTCATGTCTATTCATGGGGAAATGCTCAGTTTTTTTCTGTCTATGTTCAGTTGTCTTCTGTCCATGTTAACAGTTCGAGTCAATCGTATCACCTCTGTTACACAGTTTTGAACCACCAGAGAGTCTGCATTTTGTCATGGTTTGTTTTTTTCATGGTGGTTCCGGTTTAAAGGCTCCGGTAATAGTCTTTGCTCTAGACGTTATGTCGCTAGTTCCTGTGGATTATCTGCCATGTGTGTAAGCCATCTTCCAGGCTAGACCTCTTGAGGCTGCCGCCTCGTTGTAAAAATTTTTTGTATTAATAATAGGAGTAGACTTATTCAAAAAAAAAAAAACTCATGGTATGATATGACAAGGATCTTTTCTGTTCAATTTGGTTTGCATATGCTTGCAGATGTAATGTGTGAACTAAAAAATTTGAATAAGAAATTTCAAGAAG
The DNA here is from genome assembly GCA_000404065.3 of Pinus taeda. NCBI lineage: Eukaryota > Viridiplantae > Streptophyta > Pinopsida > Pinales > Pinaceae > Pinus > Pinus taeda. The sequence goes on along the minus strand of APFE030549524.1, from coordinate 17,314 downwards.
AATATGTTGATGTTGCCTCTTTAGTAACAATCATAGATGTTACTATGACACTTTAAAAAGAAGGTTACTAATAAGTGACACATGAAACATATTATCTAAATTTTTGGATGCCTCTAAATTTGGTTATCTAGAAATAACTAATAAAGAGGGAATTCTTCAGAAGCATGAATTGTGATTTCTAGCAATTCCACATGCATATGGTGATTTTGTTGATACACAGAAACAATCATGGAAACCTTACATTGATGGTTGACAAGAGAATTGCAAAGAACTTCCAAAAGAACATGTCCAAACTCTAGTAGAGAGTTTGAATGGAATATTATTTTATCTTTCTTTTTTTAAGTCTATAATAATTTTTAATCCTTGTTATTATGTACAGGATGTTCATGGAAAAGAAGATAATTCAAAGTGTTGGCTTCAAAATGTTATTTGATTTTGAAGCTTGCTTGAAAGAGTTACATGCATTTTTTGATACTCTTCGTGTTAATTGTGTGATGTCTTCCATGAGATATGCTTGAAGGATTTTTTGTGCCACCGATTTACATACAAATTTTCCAAACATGTCAAAGTTATGACAAGCAATACTTGTTATACCTGCAAGTACAGTGGCATGTGAATTAATGCAAAAACATTGAACATTAAGATCCAACATAGCAGTATACCCATAAATGCAAAACCAGCATCTAGTCCAATAGTTGAGAATGGGTTGAGAAAAGATAACCAGGGAATACATAGCAGAAGCTACAGACCATGGCAATGAAGAAGACCGTATTACGGGACACTCCCTTTCCATGGTGTTTCTCATGTAGTACCTTGCATGTCAAACATAGATCCTTCTCCATTATACCAATTCTTACTGCAGGAAAGAGACCATGGAAAGGGGATGTCTCGTGATAAGTGCTTCTTCACTGCCATGATCTGCAGCTTTTGATATTATGTATTCCCTGGCTATCTATTCTCAACCTTGTCTATCATGGGAATGTTGGATTTGGCCTCACTCTGTCGTACTACAGCAGATTGGCTTTGGCATGGATGGCCTCGGACTAGATGCCTCTGGTTTCGATTGGACTTCCATTGCATCCTTTTTAATTCTCCCTTATTTTCCATCATGAAAGTATTGGTTGGTTATTTTTATTTGAGATCATAAAGATGCCAATGCTTTTCTCAGATTCCTAGTTGTTTCCTCTCATTATTATTTTTTTAAGTACTTGTAATTGTTCAGAATCAATCTTCTTCTATTATTATTATTAATTAATTGGTGGTAGTTGTTCAAAGTTAATCTTCTTCTTTATTATTATTAAGTAATTATAGTATTAAAAT
>APFE030549524.1:0-14876 GCA_000404065.3 Pinus taeda | reverse complement strand
CTAGAAGGATGAAATTTCTTCAATTGCAAACTTTTTTTAGATTGCAAAAACAATGTGTAATTTTTCATTGTTTAAATTTTATTCTTGAATGTTATATATTTTTAAGTATACTTCAATATTTTTTTGTTTTTGTTTTTTGTAACCCAAAGGAACCTAACAACCCTAACACCTGGGGGCTAGGATATGTCATCTTCCCTATAGCAAGTCACAACATGGGGGATTTGAACCTGGGTATTTCTCATATTAACCAATTGAGCTACATGGGACTAAGTATACTTCAATATTAATTCATATTAAAATATTTTATTCATAACCTGCATGGCATAATTTATTAAATACAACAATAAAAAAATTCTAGTAACATTTTTTCATATATATAGATATATATGAAGTTGATATTCACGTAAGTTAGTTAACATAGATATTCAAATGATTTATTTAAATAATGTGTTAAAATATTTTTGAAAAGCATAAGGTTTAAACATCTTACTAGCATATTTTTAGCATGTGCCTTGAGAATTGAACTCATAACTTTTCAATAGCGAAATTTTTTCAAAGACTAAACTCCAACAATTGAGCTAACCCTCTAGGCTAATACTAATATTACATGTTTGTTAACTGGAATGATAATTATCATCCTTACATTCACTTAGATTCAACTCCTCAACTAATATATTAAAAGATGACTTCAAACCTAAAAAAAATATGTTAAATATTTACTAAAAAAAATATTTAAAAAAAATATTTATTATTTATTTTAAATAAATAAATAAGTAAACAAATGAATATTTTTATTTATTTCCATATGTCAACTAGAATGATAATTATCTTTGTCATTTAGATTAGTGATTAAATTTGACGATATTTATTCGTATTTCACTTTTTTAACTGGTCTTTAAAGGCATTTTAAAAATCTATATGTTTAATTAATTTTTTAAAACGTTAGTTCGAAGTTTTAAAATTGGAATGTTAATCGAGAGTCCTATAAATCTTTAAAATAATAAAGAATTTTAATACAATTTTTTTATTTTTTTATGGAGTAACAAAAAGTTTTTTAGTAACACTTAGTTTTAATAGATTTGTTAAGTAAATATTTTGACTCAATAAAAGAAATAAAATAAAATAGCAATTTACCATTGGCAAATTTTGGGCTTTATTTTGACAATCCATTGTATTTATCATGGTGAAGCTTATTTAAACGCTTGAGGAAATCATTATGAAATGACAAGGAGGTATAATCCATTTTTATATATCAATCCATTCACACACAACATTACCAACTTGATGCAAAATATGTAAGTTTTAATCTTTTCAAATATTCATTTATTTCTTTCCAGATATTCATTTTTTTATTTGAATTGATATTAATGAATTTTATCGTGACTATGAAGCTACCAAGTTTTTCAATAGAAATGTTGTAGTCAAAGGAGACATGACCTCTACTGAGTAGCTTTGTAAATTGTACATGTGAGTTTTAATTTGAACTTATTTTTTTGTAGAGTCATATTTATTCATAAAAATTTAATGGTTGGATAAGACTAAAATCTGTTTTAAAATCATAGTAAATAAGTTCTAGTTTGAATTTAATTTTTACTAAATCACATTTATTCATCAAAATTTAAAGTTGTTTAATACTAAAAGTATACTTTAAAATCATAGTGAATGATAAATCATAATAATAATAATAATAATAATAATAATTATTATTATTATTATTATTATTACTTACTTCTTACTTAATCAAAATAATTAGGTCTCATATACGATTGTAACAATGAAGTGAATAATAAATCATAATTTTTATTTTATGTTATTATTAGTATTTATTTAATCAAAATAATTAAGGGTAAATTCCTTTAAAAGATTCTACTCATAATTTGAATTTATTTATTTCTCTAAAGTCATGTTTATTCATAAAAATTTAATGGTTGTGTAAGACTGAAAATATACTCTAAAAACTTATTAAATGAGTTTTGATTATAATTTATTTATTTTTAAAGTCATCTTTATTCATAATAATTTAATTTCTCCCTAAGATTGAAAATATGCTTTAAATCATAGTAAATAATCTAATGAGATAAAGATGATGATTCATAACCTAAGAGATAGAGCCAACTTCCTCTCATAGAAAATTTTAGGGGCGAATTTTAGCCCATGGGCGAAATTTAAAGGATTTCATATTTTAGAAGGGCAAATTTTTTAAATTACACACTTTTCAATAGTTAACCCAAAAAATATTTAAAAAAATTATTATTTTATTTTAGCCAATTAAAAATAAGTGGGATAAACATTCCAAAGTTCCCTTCGTTTGGTTTGTTGGTAGAATTTTCTTGGCATTGCCCCATTTTTTAGTTTGGCGGTAGAATTTTCTTGGTGTCACCTCGATTTCTAGTTATGGGATTGGTTATGGGTTATTTCGCCTTCTCCATTCCTTGGAAAAATAAAACTAGTTTGAATTCGCCTTGGATTTTAGGGCCCAGGGGTTGGCAGTTTGATTTGTTGAATTCGCATTGCATTTGGCTAGCGTTCAGGGTCTCTTATAGCCTCTAGCTTTGTATTCTCGTCTTACCAATGACCTGATTTTCTCTCTGATAGATGGGGTGTGCTTTATCCATGATAAAAGCTTATAAAATCATGTATGAGCTTGGTTTGTGCTCCTAAGTTTGTTTGTGGTCTTCTGGATCGATTTTTTCTTTTGCTTTCTGTTGTTTTTGTATTCCCTAGACCCCTTATTGATTTGTGCTCCCTGTGTATCTTATTTTCAAGTTTTCCCTGTAAATATGACCCTCTCTTCGTCGCTCTCTTCATTGTTCCGTTTAGACACTAGTTGTTTCGTTTGGACATTGTAAAATTTTATATTTGGAGTTTTGTGACTCATGAGAGCTATAGATTATCCAATCTCCCTTTTCGCATTGCATTGGAGAGTATTTGATTCCCCATTCATTGTTGAGTTATTGAGTAAACATTGAAATATGACTTGAATCTGTAGCTAATTAGGGATTGTGACGAGATTCATTGCTTTGTGCTTAAATGTTCTTGTTGATGCTTTGGAAGAGCTGCAACTCACATTGGGATCGGATTGACCAGTCAATTTCTTCATGTATTTTATGGTTTTACTCTGTACGTAGTAATGAATTGAATTATGAGCTATGTTTTCTATTTTAAAATTCCATTGAGATTTATGCAATATATTTTATGTTGTGTTTTATTTATTTATTTTAAAATTCAGTGTAGAGATCCTTAGACTATCTCCACAGTATATTCCACTAACAATCATGATTTTTTTTATGTTTTACTGAGTCAAAATTAAAGGGACATCCATCTATTCTTATTTGTAGATCGTGCATCAAGTGCTCTATTGTATACTTGCTTTATGCCTCCTCTTTAGATTGTTGAACATCTAGATTAACTATTAACATAAAATGCTCTGACCTTCACTGATATTTCATTTTTCTGTGCTACCTCAAATCTTTGATTGGCTTTTGTTCTCCAGCCAGCAGATCATATCTTTCGTCCAGCCCAATAACATATTTCAAAGCGATGTGAATAACAACTATCAAAGTGCAACAAATTTTGGTTGCTACATGAGTTGTTCTTAAAATGAGAACATCCTTATACAATATAGTCTATGCCAAGTGGATTGCCGAAACTACTCATAAATTGTCTCTTTTTTTGCCATTGTCAATAGATCCAAGCCCATAACTTGTATTGCTTAAAATGTTGGCGTGATACCTTTTCTATTGGTCCAAGTATAATTACAACAACTTTGTAGAGATGGTCCCGGAGTGAGGTATACATATGGATTCCTCAGTGTCATTAGTAATTGTTTCTATCTCCTGAAAAGAGCTTCCTAAGTTTTGCCATAATCCAATTCTAAAACCACTACATAGTCATCATTTGAAAGTAGATCACCTGGTGCTCATGTGGAGAGTTGAGCTACTATATAAGATCAAGGAATAATGTTGGTAACTTTAGCGAATATAAGTGATTTTTCTCATGCTAATGTCATCTTCAAATTCACTTTCACAAAGTTCTCGCAAAGTATTTTCAAGGGGCCTCACTACTGGAATAATATGTGATGCTACTACAGGTGTCATTTGATACATATCCTCGAAAGAAAATCAGATTAAACTGAGTAATGTTTCTCCATTCTAGTCGTAATGCAAGTACCCTTGCACAATACTCACCTTCCAGACTTTAGGGACAAAGTGATGTCATAAATAGCTTGAGAGACTAATCTAGAGCAAAATAAAATCTGCACAAGAATGAGGAATCTACAACAAGACTGAATCATCAATATGTTGTATTGTTTCACTCAAGAAGCCATAAAATGCACCTTAGACAAGCATATAAATACCTAACATATTAAAGATGAAGAGAATTTGGCCCTAACTTCTCTATTGGAAACAAGTTAGGTCTATTAGAAATGATTTTATTTCAATGTTTTGATCTTTTGAGACTGATGCAAATTTACAAAAATAGGGCATTGATGTTTTCCATTTATCAAAGATTGGAAAGCAACGATATTAAAACTACAGTGGACACCATGAGCTATGTAGAAAAGTTTGAAACAATGGACCTTGCTTACAGTTTTATTAATGTAGAATTCATAAATGTTCCAAGATCTTTTGCATTGTATTTGACAAGGTACAACTAAAAGTCATTAATATATATCATAAAGTATTTTTCATCAATGTTGAAAAATTGTACTTAACAATAACTCAGCAAGGGCCTGGAAAAAGAAAAACAAGGAAAAAATACAGCAAGCAATTGAAATAAAAAACCAGAAAACCTATAAAAGAGGGAAAAAAAATTGCTTGTATGTAAAGTAGGAGCTTGAATATGCAAGTATTTATCCTGGTGTTGTGGTCACATCCTTTTGTAGCACTCAGTAAATGGGTCCAAGAATTAGTCTCATTATTTTCTTTATGCTTGGGGAGGAAAGATGATTTAACATTGACATTTGAATTATTCCAATAGAGTTCCCTTTTTTGAATTTTACAATTATCTAGAATTTTTTTTGGGTAAGAAATAGGTTTGGGTTTGTCTTTCCAATGAATCATGGACTTCCTAATTGCTAATTCACATGATACAAGGACACGAGACATGGAGGACACAAAAATAACAATGTTTGACACGGTATCTTTTACAAATTACGTGTATAAATATGAAAATATAGGCATAAATATCTAATATTTTAAAAAATAAAACATTTACAAAACACTTGGAATCTCTTCAAATCTCGATTTTACCCTTCATCTGCACAATGAGAAACTGCAAGGGCTCTATTGTCTAGTTGAAACAAAGAAAATGGCAATGAAAAAGGTTTTTTATGTCAAATAGGTAAGACATGGTCATGGTGCATGTCCTTTGTTTTTAACATGTGCTAAACACATGTCAAACATGTGTCCTAGCATTTTTATGTCTATCATGTGGGATACAGACACAGAGGCTCTGGGGATGTGTCCTATTGTTTAGTTGATTAATCATTGATTTCTTTAGCACTTCTTTGCAACTTCTAATGATACAGTTCTTTGCAACTGCTAATGATACAGAAACAACAGAGGTTACAATGCCCCAATTCCAATTGTATTTTGTTTGTCCATGCCTCCTTAGGTGTTAATTTTTCTCATGGCCTTGGTGGAGTCCTTTAAAATTCTTCCCATATTGGCTCTGAACCATGGATATAGACTCAAATGTCTTGAGAGTATGTTTGTCTTCTACTTTCCAAAGTACACCTAAAATTTTCTTGAAAAAGTCATCAATAAAATATCATAAAATACTTTGCAACTCTTGTGGGAAAAGAAAGTTTACCATGCACCAAATAAAATTGCATGCATGTCCTCCATATGTTGTTTCTAATAGCCTTAGTGGAGCTTCTAATTAGGTGCAATACTATATAGATAGATTCAAATTTTAAGTTTGATTGATCATTTTTGTTCTTAAGCATGTTCATGGTCTTCTTCAAAATTATCCCATTTTTCCTCTCCACAAAACCAATTTGCTGTAGAAAATGAAGTAGGTTTCCTGCAATACCATCAGCTTTGCAATAATTGTATAAGTCATTAGGTATGAGTTCTTAAGAATTTCCTATCTTGAGAACATTAACATTCTTCCCAATTGACCTCTTAACTATGGCCCTAAATTCCTCAAATGTTTCAAGATCATTTGACATGTTTTCCAAAAAGTACAGACATGACTTTCTGGCAAAGTCATCACTAAATGTCAAAGCACTTTTCACCTGCTATTTACGGGGTTCTCATCTATTGAAAAGTCATCAATAAATTTCATTCAAGTAGTTTAAAAATTCTAATGATAAAGTTACTATGGGATGACAAAGGTTACTTTGCACTAATTGCAATTGCATGCTTGCTCTTCATTCATCTTCTTCTTTGCCATATTTGACCATATGTTGCTTGCCTAAAATATAAGTTTCACAAAATCCCTTCCCTCCTTGAATTTGACACAAATAATGAATCATGGTAACTTCCTTCAAAAGTGCAAGAGTTTGGTAGATTTAATCCCTCATTAAGTGTGATATTATTAACAGCCTTAGTGGATCCTATGTTCAGTTTTGAGTAGGTGCACTATTATATATTTGCTTCACCTTAGAAATTGTTTGAGGGAACCTATTGTGTGGGGGAATGAGCTGCTATATACGATTAGGGAATAATAATGGTAAATTTAGCAAAGATAAGTTCTTTTTCTCATGCTAATGTCACCTTCGAATTCATTTTCACAAAGTTATTACAGATTATTGTTCAAGGGGCCTAACTACTAGAATAATATGTGATGCTTCTTCAAGTGTCGTTTGAAACATATCCTGGGAAGAAAATAGGATTAAACCAGGTAATGTTGCTCCATTCTAGTCATAATGCAAGTATCCTTGCATAATACTCACCTTCCAGACTTCAAGGACAGAGTGATGTCATAAATAGCTTGAGAGACTAATCTAGAGCAAGATAAAATATGCACAAGAGTGAGGAATCTGCAATAAGACTAAATCATCAATATGTTGTATTGTTACACCGAAGAAGCCAGAAAATGCACCTTAGTCAAGCATATACATACTTGTCATATTAAATAGGAAGAGAAGTTGGCCCTAACTTCTCTATTGGAAACGTGTCAGGTCTATTAGAAATGAGTGTATTTCAACATTTTGATTTTTTTAGACTGACGCAGATTTATAAATATAGGGAATTGATGTTTGTCATTTATCAAAGATTAGAAAGCAACAACATTACAACTATAGTAGACACCTTGAGATATGCACAAAATTTTGCAACAATGGGCCTTGCTTACAGTTTTATCAATGTAGAATTTATAAATGTTCCAAGATCTTTTATGTTGTATTTGACAAGATACAACTAAAAGTCATTAATATACATCATAAAGTATTTTTCACCAGTGTTGCAAAAGTTGTACTTAACAATAACATAGCAAGGGCCTGAAAAATAAAATTAGGGAAAAATTATAAAAACCAACAAGCAATTGAAATAAAAAACTAGAAAACCTATAAAAGAGGGAAAAAATGCTTACATGAAAAGTAGGAGCTTGAATATGCAAGTATTTATCCTGGTGTTGCGATCACATCCTTTTGTAGCCTTCACTAAATGGGTCCAAGAATTAGTCTCATTATTTTCCTTAGGCTTGGGGAGGAAATATGATTTAACATTGACATTTGAATTATTCCAATAGAGCTCCATTTTTTGAATTTTACAATTATCTAGCAATACTTTTGGGTAAGGAATAGGTTTGGGTTTTCCTTGTCAATGAATCACGGACTTGCTAATTCTTAAGTCACATGATACGAGGACATGGGACATGGAGGACACAAAAATAGCAATGTTTGGCACGGTATATATTGCAAATTACATGAACAAATATGAAAATATAGGCATAAATATCAAATATTTTAGAAGATAAAAAATTTACAAAACACTTGGAATCCCTTCAAATCTCGATTTTATGCTTCATATGCATAACGAGAGACTGTAGGGGCTCTTTTTTCTAGCTGAATCACAGAAAATGACAATGCAAAAAGGTTTTTTAAGTCAAATAGGTAGGGCATGGTCAAGGTGCATGTTCTATGCTTAGAACCTTTGCCAAACACATGTTAAACTTTTTTCCTAGCATGTTTATGTCTATCATGTAGGATATAGACACAGATGCCCTAAGGGCTTTGTCCTATTACTTAGTTGATTAATCATTGGTTTCTTTAGCACTACATTGCAACTGCTAATGATACAGTTCTTATGGGACAACAAAGGTTACCATGCTCCAATTCCAATTGTATTTTAGTTGTCCATGCCTCTTTAGGTGTTAATGTTTCTCATGGTTTTAGTGGACTCCTTTAACCTTCTTCCCATATTGGCTTTGAACCATTAATCTAAACTAAAATTTATTGAGAGTATGTATGTCTTCTACTTTCCAAATTACACCTAAATTTTTCTTGAAAAAGTCGTCAATAATATATCATAAAATACTTTTAAACTTCTAATGAGAGAGTTCTTGTGGGAAAAGAAAGCTTACCATGCACCAAATAAAACTACATGCTTTTCCTCCATATGTTGTTACTAACAACCTTAGTGGAGCTTCTGATTAGGTACAATACTATATAGATAGCTTCACTTTTGAAGTTTGAGAATTTTTGTCCTTAAGTATGCTCATGGTCTTCTTCAAACTAATCCCACTTTTCCTCTCCACAAAACCAATTTGTTGTAGAAAATGAAGTAGGTTTCCTGCAATACCATAAGCTTTACAATAATTGTATAAGTAATTAGATCTAAGTTCTTAAGCATTGACTATCTTAAGAACATTAACATTCTTCCCAATTTACCTCTTAACTATGTCCCTAAATTCCTCAAATGTTTCAAGATCATATGACATGTTTTCCAAAAAGTACAAACATGATTTTCTGGAAAAGTCACACTAAATGTCAAAGTACTTTTTACCTGCTATTTACAGAGTTCTCATCTATTGAAAAGTCATCAATAAATGTCATAAAAGTAGTTTGAAAATGCTAATGATAGAGTTCTTATGGGATGACAAAGGTTACTTTGCAATAATTTCAATTGCATGCATGCTCTTCATGCATCTTCTTCTTTTCCATATTTGTCCATCTGTTGCTTGTCTAAAATATAAGTTTCACACATATTGGCCAAAATCCATATAGAAAACATACTGCAGATATCAAAGCTCAAAAAATTGCTACAGAGGCCCTTGGTCACCTTATTTGGGATGCAAATCCTAGTATTTTATATCATTTGGGGGCTCTACTTTTTGGATATCATCCAGAGTCCAAAGTACATGTACTTGAGGTGCGTGGTTGTTTGCTTTCACTTGCATCTCATGGAGACATTCTCCATGAGAGAACTGGTGCAAAAAAAGTCTTCCAAATGGTTCTGGAAATACTTGTCCCTTCAAATGAGGACACTCTAAAGAATGATGCATATGTTCTTGCAGATGTCTATTCTTGTAGATGTATTTGATGCTCATAGAGACCTTTCTGAAATTTTAGGTAGACTGGAGATCATTGGCCCTTTATGCAGTTTACTAAGCACTGGAACTAAGTGTGTTGTCATGCAGTCAACCCAAGCACTTGTAGCCATTTTCTTATCAATTGAGACTAACAAGCACATGGCCTTTATTACTAAAGAAGCAATCATTCCTTTAATCAACCTTGCAAAATATTCAAACATATATGCTGCAGAGATGGGAATAATTTCCTTGGCTAATCTTCTTTTAGATAAACAAATTGTTGAAGAAGCTCTTGCAAAATGATATTGTTCAACCTTTGTCCAAAGGCTTGAGGGAAGGGACCATCAGGGGAAGTAGCATGCAGCAGCTGCACTTGCTATATTGGTACGCCATGGTCTAGTTGATGATGTATCCATTGAGGGTATTCACCATTGTGGAATTGTGCTTAATCTGGCATCTCTTATTTGTGTAACCAATTTGGAAGGAAAAGTGACAAAAGAGGCCCTTGAAGCACTTTCCTTGCTAGCTAAAGAAAACTAAGGTGGAACTTTGAATCATCCTCTATGGAAAGCCCTTGTTGAAGCACCTTAAAACTTGGAGCCATTGATTATTGTTTGGCCTCTAATATTCCACGAATTCAAGAGAAGGCAATTGAAGTTTTGTCTAGACTATGCCAAGACCAGCCTGTAATTCTTGGGGATATGGTTATAGAAACAGCAAGATGCATTATTGTATTGGGTGATCATATTATACATTCTTCTACTTTGGAAGTCAAAGTGGGAGGAACTTCCCTACTCATTTGTGTTGCTAAGGAACATAGACAGAAAACATTGGAAGCTCTTAATGCATCAGGATTCTTTGTTGATCTTATTCACTCTCTTGTTGATTTGGTAAAGCAAGGTATAAACATCAGTGGTTCTACATTTGTCAAATTTGATGAAAGAAATGAATGTAGTAGTAAATAACTCCTTATGGAATGGAATGCAAAAGCAAAGGGAGGGTAACCATTCTTAGAGACTAATTCTGCTTCTGGCTTGGGAGGAATTATTGCATTATGGTTGCTATTCGTAGTTGCTTCTCATGATAGTAAATGCAAAATTGCCATTATGGAGGCAGGTGCAATTAAAGTCTTAACTCATAAACTATCAAATTTGTCTTCGACTGCATGTCAGGTACATGAATCCTTGATATTATCCAAAGTTTTATTTTCTTTTTACTATTTTATTACCTAAATATCCTCTCTAGATGCTTATTCATCCTATACTACAATACTAGCATATAACGTTGTTCACCTCTCCTCTTTCCCTTAGATTTGCATTTGGTTTTCTTTCACATAATACATTGTTGACTCGAAGTCAAAAACCTCGTGTGTTTTCTATATGGATATTGGCCAGATGTTATGATGATCTATTATACAACTGATGCTTTGTGTTTGTATTTGATTTCTATCTGACATGGTTGTTGACTATGCATTTGAGAAATGACACATATTTTAGTTGTAAACCTTGAATTATTTAAATAGATATTAATTTGAAAGAGAAGTGTGTTTTGTTTTTAATGGTAACTTTTGAATTGTTTAAATAAAAATTACTTTTGAAAAGAAGTGTGTTTATTTAAGTGTAGTGTTTTATTTTTAATGGTAACCTTTGAATGTTTAAATAAATATCACTTCAAAAAAGGTGTTTCTTCTAGAGCACATCTAAAATGATGTTATCTTATTGTGTAGTGTGCCAAACATTTTCATTGAAAATGGCATTATAGTCAAATCTTTAATATGACATTGTTACTAGGAAAAATGAATAAAATCTTATCATTTTGTATTTTTTTCTTTTCAAAATATTGTCATTTTGTCTTTATGTGGAAGTAATTATTAAAGATATTATGTATATGTAGGGATTTTTTGCCCAAGTTTGGAAGGTTAAACACTTTATTTCTCACAAGGGATTTGGGATTGAATATGTATCTTTTGAATGATTATGCTCTATCCCCTTTAAGTGATTGGCGATTTAAAAAAATATTTTTTTAATGTTTTACTTTCTAACTAAACTTTTTCTTACAATTGAAATTCCAATCAGAAATATAACAGTAGCAAGCAGTTACATTTTTCTATTAAGTATCATCACATATGTCACACATAAACCCTTGTTACTCATGCCAAAAAAAACAAAACCCATGTGATGGCAATGTGCAAAGAAAAAAACAAGAGCAGTGACATTGCCACCACGTGGCTCTTGTTTTCTTATCTCCTATGTAGCTTAATTTGTGATTGTTAACTAATCTTAAATTTTTTACAAGAAAGATAAACAACACATGAAATAGATTAGGATTTAGAAGCTGGTCACTAAGGTCCTCTTTAAATATCCTTTTTTTTCTAAAATATCACCATCATTCATACGTGGAGCTTCTTTTTTTCTTGAGTTTGCTTCCTCATCTAGTTTTCTATTAATGAAATGATTTTGTATTTGTGAATCACATTCCTAGCTATGAAAAAATTCTTTTCTTAATTAGGTGATTTTAGTATTTAAACCGTTAAGGAAGCTTATTATAAGGTTCATAAAATCACATCTTTTAAATCCACATTTCAAATGTTGCATGATACCTAAGGTAATTACGGTTTTCTTTGTTGTAGTTATTTTTACTAGATCCTACCCACAAAGATTCAAGCCTAGGTCATCGCCATGACAAACACTCTAACTTGGAACTAAACCACACATTGCCTTACCACCAACTTGTAATAAACACACAATAATTATAATATAACAATTAAAACAATAAATGAATTGACACAACCTAACTAAAGTACACGACTAACCTCTCAACCATTGTGACTAGTCAATACTAAGTACACCATCACATGGCTTTGTAATTATATCATTCATTTCATATCCTCCCTTCTTTTTAATACATGAGAAATATATTTATATTCCATATGAGGAATATACATATTTCAGTCCTCGAGGGATTGCTTAGACAACAAGGCTCATAACCATCACAAGGAATACTCATTATGAGTTCAACACATCATCACATGTAGGATTTCTCCCTACCACCCGCGTTAAACCTAATTTACTTTCCATGACAAATATATTTATATTCCATATAACGAATATAATTTTTTTGGTTCTTGATGGATTTCTTAACAATGCTTGAAGCCATTACAAGAAATACTCATTATGAAATTTGTTAGCCCTTTACAAAGTATTTATTATTTAGTGAAAGACTCGCCAAGATCCTAAAATATTTTATAATTCAGTGAAAGATTCGACATGATTTTACAAGATAATATAATCTGGTGAGAGATTCTCCAAAAAAATTATATATACATATTATATTATTGATAAAATCGTCTTCTATTTTTCCTATGTATCATGGGGATTCACCCATTTATTATACATATAAATTTAGGGGGGCTCTTAAAATTTTCCTTGCTTCCTCTCTATATATAGGCATGAATGAAGCTTAGCCCAAACTAAAGGCAAGTAAGAAGGGAAGGAAAAAAGACATGTCTACCCTTATGTTGCCCCATAGTCGACGTCTTGGCCAACTTTTCTATTAGTCGGTAACTGGTCCTGAGCTAAATCATAATTTTAATTTATTTTTTGTTATTATTTAATTAATCAAGATAATTAGTTTCTCATATGGAATTCTAATTTTCTCCTCCCAATGTGTGTAAGATAATTTTCTTGCCTTAAGGAAGAGAGAATTGAGCTCCTCACAATTCATGAAATTAAATATATAGTAAAAAAAATAACTTTCTCAAAATGTTTACTATTTTTATAAGCGTAAAATTATATTACATAATAAGAATTAATAGTAATATTGTTTAATTTCTAATGTTATTATTGATGGTTTAAGTAGGAATTATAAATTTTATGGCATGTTTATGCAACATCTAACTACTTTCATTTTTTTATCATATAGGTATCATATCAAAAAACGTCTCAAACAAAGAAGAGTTTGTCTTTTATCAAAAAGTTGTTTGGACGGTCTACTACATCACAAGTTTCATCTTCTAATAAGTAGTGGCATAGTTTTTATCTAAATGAAGGCTTGTACATATTGGGATATAATAAATAATGCATTGAAGAAATTCAAGTTGAAGAACCTATCACTCAAAAGAAAAGGAAAAATTGAAATTGAAATGAGAGTTTCCTCGAGAATGGAAAACTAAGTACAAGTGGTACATGAAGGAAAATTAGTTATGAAATGTAGATATTGTGAAGCACATAAGACACATAGACCATGGGGGATCAACATTGGTTTCTCTACCATGCAACAAGCTTCATTGATTATTCATGCAAATTCAAGAATTCATAAAATTTCACAAGCTAAATGGATATATGGAAATGAATAGAAAGAAACATTTATTCTAGAAGATAAAGTGTGCATTTATGACAAAAACAAGAAAATTGTAATCACAACTATGAAATTAGTTTATTGGGTTGTGCAAGAATATTTGCCTCTCTCAAAATTTGAATCCCTTTTCTCATTTGCAATGTCTTTGCATATACGCAACATGCCAAAGAATAAAGATTACACATCATATGAAAATCACATGGATGCAAAATAATTCCCTTTTTCCATATCTAAGTATATTGAAGAGGTACAAATAGTGAGAATGTTGGAGTCCTTTTTATTCATTGATGCTAGATGAAAGTATTCATAGTAGCTTAGAGAAACATCTCATGATTTATGCCACATTTATATGCTCACAAGGGTTGGGGCCTCCAATTTCACGAATTTTAAAGTTCATATTGGTTTCTAATGGAAGAGGGAAAACGAAATATGATGCAATTAATGATTTAATGGAAGCAAGGGGCCTTTCAAATAAAACACTAATAGCAATTTCCTCAGATGGTGCATCATCGATGGTTGGAAATGAAAATGACTCTGTTTCTTTTTTTTTAAACGGTGTACCTAATCTTCTAAGTATTCATTTTATTGTTCATCATGAAGCTTTAGTTGCATCAGATGCTTCCAAAGTAATACTTGAATTATTATTTGTTGAGAATTTGGAAAACATGGTATATACTTGGGTGCAAAATTCTACTAAAAGAAATAATGAACTTATTGGTTTACAATAACTTATGCAGCTTGAAACCCTTCAAGCTCCTAAGATAAAAGGAGTTAGATGGATTTCAAAAGGATAGCCATTGAAATAATTGTTGTATTGATGCCTCCCATATTGACTTTTTGGAAAAATGAAAGGAAGGACTCATGGTATGATATGACAAGGATCTTTTCTATTCAATTTGGTTTGCATATGCTTGCAGATGTAATGTGCGAACTAAAAAATTTGAATAAGAAATTTCAAGAAGAGTATGTTGATGTTACCTCTTTAGTAACAATCATAGATGTTACTATAGACACTTTAAAGCCGGTTTTCCGCGAAATCT
>APFE030549523.1:269553-280183 GCA_000404065.3 Pinus taeda | reverse complement strand
AAAACTAAATAATTTTCTCAATGTTTCTGATTTTCCGAGATCACACTAAGGTGCAGGGAAAAGAGCATACGCATGAGAAAAAAAATCCTTCCTTTCTGTTTCTGATTTGCCCAGATCGCACAGAGTCGCAGGGCAAAGAGCATACGCAGAAATGAAAGGTATAGATCCGGTTAAAAAAAAACTAAATAAACCGAAACCGAAATAAGCAGAGAGAAAAATAACAGTAAACTGCAAATAAAGACTGTATACCTCCAGATCTTAAAAATGACGCAGATAGGGCTACCGGAAACCTTTTCGCGTGAAACGAAAGGGGTTCCTCACTGGAACAGATGCTCCGAACACAACAGAGTAGTCCTCTCGGCCTGAAAACAGTAAGAAACAGTAGATCTAGGAAACGACAGCCGCATGCAGTTCTACTGGCTTCAGATTTGGATCACCAACGGACGCGGCCCTCAAATAGCTCTGATACCATGTAGGAATTTACAGGGTAAGTTCCTCAGACAGAACACCAGAAGGACACTGCTCACAAACAGATCACAGATCAATACACCAGTATTTTGACGTGGTTAACACCCTCAGAGAGGGAAACAGTCCACGGCCTGCGCCAACGTGGCTACTACAGGCAATTTATTAATAAAAGAATGAAAATTTACATAAGCTTCTCTCATGCACGGTTAACCTACAAATGACGCTCCATGCGCTTTAAATAGAATTCATGGACCAATTGGGTGTCAAGCCACGGATCAAGTGTCGGTAATACCGAGGAGAGAATGAACCGTCGGATCACTACATATCGTGACCGTCGGATTGTAAGTTACAAAATGTACAACGGTAAAGAAACACACTTTACCTAACTCTATACCTAACTCTATACTAGACCAAGTTGAACTTAACTATTTCCTATGTGTCGGAATATCCTAACAAGAACTTCATCACAACCATCGGCATCATAGTCCAATTTTGCGCAAAAATTGTAAGTGGGGTAGGAGGAGATGGTAGTAGATCAACAGGCGAATTCTCAACTTCTCCCACCTTGACTTGCGAAGCTAGAGCTCTTTGGTGAGAAGGGGATGGAGGGTCACTTGGGACAACAACCTTGTCCATCTTAGATTTAGAAGCTCTAACGCTAAGGTATGTTGGGAGAGGTTCAAAAGATTCTAACTCGTGTGGATTTTCAGAAATGTGAACAAGATATTGAAATCTTCCTGTTAAAAATTCCCAATCAATCAGGAAATTCAAAATAGTAATGAATGAAATGATTGTGAAAATCCTGATGAGATTCGTCAAGTGTCTTTTGCAATTTTAAAATTCAAAATAGTAACAACAAACTTCTTGAAAGAGTGTATGGAGGTTGTGGGCAATATGTGACACCATTTCTTTACGCACCCTTCGAACGTGAGAGAAAACAACCTACAAGCCACATCCTCATATTAGATGTCATACCTGTCATAGAAACTAAGAAAAACAACTGTGCCTGAGCAAGGTTATTCCACCCTTGCAATTGAACTTAAATTTAGACAAGTCATTTAAAATGCTTGCTGACACTTTCAATTTTTCTTAGTTAAAAAACATGTCGAGATTATGATTTGGTGAGAAGTCATCAAATATGTGCAAAAATTCAAAACAGACTTCAAGGGCTCAACTTGTCATCCGACCCTCATTCTAGCACCAGATATGTTGATGGTGATGGAATCGCCAACATTCAGGGGATCTCGCCGATCTGAAGTCCCAACTAGACCTCACATTGTTTGGAGTAGGAGAACAAATAGTGGGTGGTATTGTTATGCCTTGACCGTGGAAACACGCATAGAAAAGTAGGATAACTTTAGGTAAGAGCAAGTGCGTGACCCTGCGTAGAGTCAAGTGTGATGCATGAAGGTTCCAACACACAAAGGGAAAAGGAAGTGTGACCCTTGGAATCCTGTATTAGTACGTAGCTTAAAAGGAACACACGAGCGAAACGACATCACAAGCTAAGATGTGGAAAGCCCACAAGTTAAAGTGATGAGTTAATCCAACAACACACATTAAACAAGATTCGTACAAATGCAAACAAAATAGTTCATAAGCATATGCGTAAGTTAAATAACATACATTTCCAATAAAACAAGAATAGTTCTTCTATATTAACAACATATGCATGAAATCATGTTGGATATGATTTTATTATTATAAGTGAAATTTTCATCCATCCATACACCATTGACGACCACTAGCCCCAATAGTGCAACATTACAGTTAAGAACACCTGCTCTTCTAAAGAAGTATAATTGATCTACACTATGGAGAAGCCAAGGCTCTTCACAATACTCCAAAGGTCTTTCTAAGCCTAAGCCTAGCCAAAATCTTGGCTCCCAAAATCCCATTCTATGAGTTATGAGGTTCTATTTATAACAAGTGGGGGTGACTCTTCAACTCCCCTTTGTGACTTTTGGACTACCCCTCATGACTCTTCAACTTCTTTAAAAATTGATACATTACATTACATGGTGACTTTTCAAATTCCAATATTGAAACTTGGAATTTCACTTACAACATAATTACAAATAATATTACATTTTCCACTCATACCCATATAAGACAAAATAGGGTAGAGACAACCTAAAAAAACACAAAACTATGATGCTGGAGTTTGGGAGAATTCCAACTTAGCAACCTCCACTTGTTGCTTCTCGATCACATATTGGTGCCAAGCTTGGTACTATTTGATGGTGTCCCTAAACTACTTAACAATGTCTTGTTAGAAGCAGACTCTAGCCTTCGTGGCATTCGAATACACTATCTTGGAACTTGTATCCAACTTGTTCTGAAGCATGAGCAACCTTGTTTTGACCTTGACAGGACCACCGATGAATTTCTGCATGTTTTTTGCATTCAACTGCAAGTATTCCCTGATGGCTTCATGTCTTAGCTGCTCCAAGTACTCTTCAATCTCTTGCCTAACGTGGTGTTTGCATTTAGCTTTGGTGAGTGAGCTGAATTATGGGATATTATGGGTTCTCACTATGAAGCCCAATACTATTGTACAACCGTACATATGGGGCCTGAATGTTTCCAATGAATGAGGTGAGATGCTTGTTGTTCTAAATCGAGATTTGAACTCTTGCTTTCTCCAACTCTGCCCATGGCTTCATCTTCTTTACCAAAGTAAGTAGTGCACATTTGTATCGCCTTGTCCATTCTTGCATGGTGGTGATGGAAGTTTGCACATTCCTTACTCTGTTGTTGCGGGATATGCAAGTGGACAATTGCCTTATGTATGGTCATGAACTCCTCATAGAGGCCCTGCATGGTCTCTTTAAGTGTTGATACCTCACCAAGTATCATTGCTCTCATTTACCTCAAGTAGACCTGTGTGGGAGCTTCATTATGCACTGCTCTATGAAGCTGTTCTATTCCTTGCGAGGCAACCTGTAGATTATGTATCAATTGCTTACTCTCGATGGTCAAATACTAAGTGTTTCATGTTTTTGTACCCGTGAAGGCCAAGTTGGCTTCGACAAGGACATTTGGATTCCTAGTAGTGTCCACCACTATCACACTTTCTTTAATGAATGTAGGTGATGCATAATCATTGCTCAGGGCTAAATCTGCAACTGGAGGTGGTAGAGGTTGAATGATGACTTGCGGGGAATTGAACATCAGATCAATATCTTCATCCTCCAATTCTGGTTCCAACTCAATGTCTGTCATTTCAATCAATTTCTCATTCTACTGAGCAAGCTCCCGCTCCTACATCTGTTCACCTTCCTCCTCGGCTGTTGGTGTTCTGGATCTTCAATCTATATTGACGTTTTTTCCTCCATCATCGTGCCTTGTGTTTGTTCTTATTCCTACTTTTGCTTCTCTTCTCGTTCTCTCCTCCTCAACTCTTGTTCTTCCTTTAGCTTCTTCCCTATCTCCTACAACTTAAGTTCTGCTTCCTGTAAGCTCTAATTTTCTCTATTCCTTCGCTCTTCTCTCTACATCCTTTTCTTGCTATTTGCTTCCACTGCCAAAGTTTCATTAGTGATAAGAAGATATGCTTTCAATTTGTAACTTTTCTTTCCCTATGGACTATCAACAATCTTCCTCTTTCCCTTGTACTGCATGGGATTGTTGCATTCTGGTGCTATTGTTGTTGCTTCTAGAGTTGTTGTTTCTTTGGAGTAGCCTTCAAAGTCCTTACTTTACTGAACAACTCATTGAGTCTAGAGACATTATAGTAGTACCTCGAAGGATCCTCCTCTAGCCAATAAAATGCCCCGCTGATCCACATAAAATAAACTCTCATACAGTGGTCCTTGCAAATACTATGGGGATTATACTGATTAAATTCCTTGGTATCGAACTCAAATTTCACTATGTCCTTAGCCTTGACATCTGCAACTTTCAAGTTCTTAATCTCATATAATCTGATCCACAAAGGAAGAGTGGGTCATGGAGCTTTCTTCATCCTATGCAGTGTTGTCGACAACCCTGTAGCGAGGTGGTATGATACTTCTTGCATGATCAATTTGTCTATGGCATACCCTTATAATACATGTGAAGGCTTCTCTCCACCAAACACTTTGATGAAGGTGCCACCTAGTGAGGCATACCAATTTGTAATGTCCACTACCGCCTTTATTGCTTCTCAGGACATGCAAGGCGGATCTTGTTCAAATATAAGCTTGTATAGCGGGATGATAAAGTGGTCAGTTAGTTGTACCATTACTCCTCAATAACTGCATTCTGAAATAAACTTGCAACAATGTTCACGACAGTCTCTCATGGTGTCCATGTCTAGTTCATGCCAGGGAACTACAACTATGTGCAGATTGCATCCAGTAAGTATGCAAACGTATAGAACCTTGCTTGCTCATCCTTGGGAAGTTTCTAAGCCTGAGCTACATGGGAATTCAATTTTTGAGCCAGAAGATCCAACCAGTTGAATGGCCTCCCATCACTTACCAACTAGTCCAGTAAAACTACCCACCCTTTAGGAAATGTTTATGTGCTCTCTTGACCATACATTCTGCAAGCGAAGATAATCAAGAACTGATGGCTATTTCACCTAGCGTTTGACAATGTCTCTTGTGTTCACATAACTGTGGGTGGCATAGAAACGTGATTCCATGCGCTTCACTCACTCGAGAAAGTGATACATTTGCTGAAAGTCTTCTGCCCTGAAGGTGGAAAGCTTTTTCCTGCTGGCAATACTCAATATCATAGTCTATTCATCGATATATGAGACAATTCAACTGATGATGTCTGCACACGGGAAGGCAGGATACCTACATGCAACCTTGTGTAACCCTAACTACCGAATACTAAGACAAACCTGTCAGTCCTCTAAATCTGCCTCAAAGTCCTTTGCAAAAGTGTCTTTGATATGTTTCCATGTCAATGTTGTTCCCTTCTCTATAAACAATTGAGTATTGACATACACTCGTAAATCAATTGATATTTTCTCAACTGCTTCCCCAGTACTATTCTTGGTAGTTTCTTTTGATGCAGCTCTCTTAGATGCCATGTTCATTGTAACTGCTAGAGATATTCTAAACAACTATTGTACCTGTGGGACATAGAGGACACTCATGGCAGGAAAATGTCAGTTTAAAGAGAAACAAATTCAAGGAAAGTTTAAGCAGTAAGCTGGCCACTAGATGGGAAGGATTGTGTAGTTTTTCTTGATAGTGGGGTCTGGCTGAATCTGGGAACTACGCACTATGTAGTTCCAGTATCCAAGGTGGAAGATTAATGACTGGAACTGCATAATGTGCAATTCAGCCTCAACAAAGCCCTGGGACAAACTGTGCATTGTGTAGTCTCAGTGGCCAAGTTGAGAGGATGGCTCCTAGAACTGTGCAGTGCACAGTTAGAGATAGCTTAGACAACACACTGTTCAATTCCAGAGGCCAATCTTGTGGCTCGAGCCTCCAGATTGTGCAGTGCCAGCTGTGCAAAGTGAGATTTGACCAAGGGAAATCCAAATCTGCCCAAGGGAAGTGTGAAAAACAAGTAGATCTGAGAGATAATGTGAAGTTGAATGCATATCTGACTAAGTTTGGGTAGATGCATGTGAATCAAGTGCAACAATTGATTAAATGGAAGGAAAACGAAGTATGTGAGGAGAATCGCTACAACAATGACCATTGGTGCAAAAACAGGAAAACTAATGCGACACTTGGGAAAGGAAATATCTAACTTGAAACAACACATCTACAAGTTAAATCAAGTTATAATGTCAGCAACCATGAAGAGAAACAAATTAAACAACACTCACACAAGTCAAACAACAAAAAGCGATAAAAAAAAGCGACAAAAGATGACAAAAGAAAAACTCACCCAGAAAAGCAATGGCGATCACACTGAAGGCTCCTTGATCTCCTCGGGAATGCTATAGCTCCAATATCGAGCATGAAAATGAGCTCTAGTAGCATCGATTAAATATATTTGGACAAATTAAGGTTTATGACGCGCATGCCTAAAATCAAGGAAAAAGAGACACTTAGCTGAAGTTTCTAAAAATGGTGGAAGTGCCTCCTTCAAGATACTAAAATAGATCCCTATTTTTTAGGGATGCTTTTTTCTTTTTCTGAGGAAACCTTCCATGCACACTTCCGGGAAAGACAACACAGTTCCAAGAAATAGGAAAATTTCTAGCTTAATGCACTCTGTAGTTTCTAAGCTCAGTGAGGGCTGCGCAATTTCTGGGCTCAGTGTTGGGCTGCCTCCTCATGACTGCGCATTTTATGAGCTCAAGGCTCATTGGAAGTCAAGACTGCAAAATTCCCATCAGCAAGGTTGGTTGCCCTCAAGGATTGTACAATTTTTTGGGGCAATCCCATAACTGTTGTGGGACCAAGTTAGGAGATCAATTTGTGAGTTAGAAAATCAACTAAGCAAAAGCAAGCCAAAATGAAAGAATAAGACTCATTCAAAGCACAAATATCTGGATTAGTGTGAAATGACTTGTTTTGGTTAAGAAGGAAGGCTCCTAAATCGAAGCATAGGAAAAGTTTTGGAGGGTGATTATAGCCGCTACAACATCCTGCTAAATGAATACCTTGAAATTGATTTCATGTCATGCATGCAACTTGCACAATATGAATACGTATAACCGATTAGGTTGAAATCCTCTCTAGATTTGTATATTAAGCCATAGTCAAATATCTAATGCATATATATTAAAATCCTTTTCACTCCATTCTAATGTGGTTCCTTGGGTTTTGACATAAATTTGAATGGCATATTGAATTCAAAATATATATCTGTTTGAGTTGTAGTTAGGTAGATCATACTTCCAATAAACTGATGATATAAAGTGGCATATACTAGATTGGAGCCATCATTTCTGTCTAAATTCAACCCAACTTACAATGGGGTTACAACTGGTTTACAACTCAACATATTAAATTTCTTTGTAATATCCCAAGTATACTTGGATTGTGACATAAAAATACCATCTTCCTTTTGCCATATTTCAATACCTAGGAAATAATGCAACTCACCAAGAACTTTCATTTCAAATTTTATAATCAAGTGACTTAAACCTTTAGATCAATTCAAAATTGATTCCTATATAGATCATATCATCAACATCAAGTGTAACAATAAGAATTTCTTGACTTGACTAAATTATATGTAGATTGGGTTCAAATGAAATATTGAATAAATCATAATCCGGAAATACTTTTCAATTATTGAATACCAAATCATTAGTGCTTTCTTTAAACCATGAAAATCCCATGCTAACTTGTAAAAAATATCTTCTTTTCTTGGAATCTAAAACCCTTCGAGATGCTCTACATATATTTCTTCATCTACATAACCATTCAACAATGTTGATTTAACATCCATATGATAAATTATAAACTTGTACTATGCAACCAATGAAGAAACCATCCTGGATGTTTCCATCTTGGTTATCAGAGAAAATGTCTTAAATAATCAATCCCTTGTTTTTTACTGTAACCTTTGGCAACTACACATGATTTATGTTTATCAATTGAACCATCTAATTTCTATTTAGTCTTATACACCCTTTTAGTACCAATTACATCCTTTCCTTTAGGTAATTTGGCCAAGTCCCAAGTATCATTCTTCACCAAAGCATTGAACTCTGCTTCCATGGATTCATTCCATTCTTTCTTCTTTAATGCTTTTGTATAATTATCCAGATCATTCATCTTTATTACTTTAGCCATAAGTGCAAAATTCACAATTGAACTTTGTATACAGTAATTCTTTTTTTCAATTTTTCTATCCAACATATCACTTTTAGAATGATCTCTAGTTAGCCACTCACACTTCTTCTTATCATGATTTTTCTTAACATTGGATTCATTACCAATTACTGCCTCATATTAATTTGATTATGTTTGCACATATTTCATATGATAAAGTCCTTGCTAATCAAAGAGGAAATATTGACATATTATGATTTGTTTTGATTGATGATCAAACAACCTGTAGCTTTTTTTTTAATATCATTCCTAATAAAGATACACTTCACACTTATGTCATTCAGTTGTGTCTCCTTGACTTGTTGGTTACCAACAAGTTTTTCTTCATCTTATCCATAGGGATTCCCCCCTTAGTCTACAGTTGGGAGACAACTTAAATGAAGAGGGTAGGGATCAAACTTACAACCCCTACCCTGAGCATTGTCACAATCTAGTGTACAATTTGAGCAACAACATTTTCTAGCACCATTTCTCGAAATAATTTTTTTGTTGTCAACAATTCAACAATTTCTCCAGAACTATCTTTGGTTCCTAGTTTTCAACTAACATTTGTTTTTTCATCTTTAACCCAACACCTCACAACATTTTTTGGCATTGTTGTCGGGGACTAATATTTTCATCCTTGGTTCCAGGACATCTTTTCACTCTCACTCTCACAACACTTTCTAGCACCTAGACATTTGGGTTAGTTTCTTGTTTGGGTGGCAGCTCCACTAATTCATTTATTAAAAAGAGCATATACTAGAAGAAATATCAGTATCTTGTTTAACCCTACTCTTGATCTTTAAAAGGCTCTTAGAGATCGATTAAAGAAATTACATTTTAACAAGCATCTATCTTTTCTTGGACAGGAAGTCCTCCCTAATATCCATCTGCTTTTCCCTGGCCCCATTGGGCAAGAAATCATGGACCTATTCACTTCTTGCAACTTCGACAACATCGAGCATCATCCTCATGATCTCCCAGAGTTCGATTTGGATAAGATGTCTAATTTCTAGGGTAATAATAATGATAATTCTATTTTTTGGAGGTGTTCTATGTTCCAAAAATCAAAGATTGATCCATCCAGCATTGTGAACAAGGTCAAAGTTTTTGGGAGATTTGCGCAAGCTAATCAAGGGTTCAAATTTTTTCCTCCAAGATCAAGCCATGGATTGATGCAACTAACCATCACTTCCACTTGGAGGGGTTATTCCCTCTCATTTTTTGTTAAAATTGGAAACTAGGGCAAAACTCCATGTGTGTCATCTTATTTATGGCAACTGATATTTTTCTTGGATTCCTCTCATTGAGAGGTGTAGGATTGATCTAACGATTATCCGATTCCGACATGTATTCATGGAGATATGAATTTATTTGTATTTCTTGACAATTTGTCAAGGTCAGCTACCAAGTAAAATAGTGCTTCACACCCCCAGCTAAACCTCAACGTGGCATATAATTAGAGGAGACCGTGAGGCATTATGACACTCATCTAATCTCCATGTCTCTTCTTTCTCCTAGCTTTTTTGGGTAGGCATAGGAGGAGCCTCTCTCTCTCATGTCGAAAGGAGGAGGACGCAGTTAAGAGTAGCAGCCTTGTCTTGGGTGCAGGAGGACGCAGGAAGGTACAACAACTTTGACTTGGGTTGACTGAGGTGCTAGAGGACAGTGTTGACTAGCGCGAGGATACCCTTGACTACAGATTTGTGTGGGGAAGCTCTATCTTGCAAGCTACAGTTTAGATCAGCCTTCGTTGACCTCTATTCGGCCACAGTTTTGAGTAGTGTTGATTGGTTAGGGTTGACTGCAGGAGCTGATATGTTGATTGTTGTTTGACCACATTTTGAGGATTGTTTTGGGTTGTTATCTATTGTTGTTGGAGGTCGAGTTCTCCTAGTTTGTCTTGAGGTCACTTAAGAGTTGTTTGACCAGCTTTGACCTTACTAATTTGGATTACACTATTGCTACTGTAAAATCAAAGATTTTTGATATTGTACTATCTCTCTCTCTCTGTTGAGTAATTCAAGAATATAGAAGAATTGATCAAAGGGTTTCCTCGCATTAGGGTTTGTACCTGGTTGGTGCCACATCTTGTGTCTTTCATCTTGGCTTGTCTTCTTTTGTTTACATTTATGTTCTATTTGCATTTTACCATCATGTTGATGTGAATGTGATACTAGAAATTGATATTGGGCTTGTTGTAGCTTATATTTTGTTGTTAGCTTTATTTATCAATTATATCACTATCGAGGGTTTAACCTCAATGAAATTCCTTTATATTCTTTACTCCCCGCAAAGTCTAAAAGAAATGAAGTATTTTATTTATTATACATTGAAATCACAAAAGAAAGAATTGTAAAAGAATCGGCCCCAGTGTAGCCAAGGTTGATATACGAACAAATCAAATCGCTATATAAATGGTTATATGGAGCTAGACC
>APFE030549523.1:177610-250350 GCA_000404065.3 Pinus taeda | reverse complement strand
GTTATTACTGGTGCCCCATAGAATCCCTCTATTTTATTTTTGTGGCATTTATATTATTATTGTTAGGTCGGCTGGGTTATATTGTGACTCCTTAGACTCCTATATATAGAAATGAGGTTTTGTCATTTGAATCATCGAAGAGTTGTTCATTTATGTAATGTAAAGGAGGTTGCCCCCTCGAAGAGGCTGAATTCTAAGGCATTGATCTATCTTTTCTTGAGCTGATTTCATAACATATATGTGGCCCCCTTTCAAATATTTTGGCGTAGTTTTACATTTGTTATGAGTTTCAATATTTTATATGTAATAAAGTTGAATAATTTCAAATAGGAAATAGTTTTATAACTATTATAAAGCGGCTTATTAGCTGTTCCAAGAAATCAATTCCAAAACTGATTTGATAGAAGAGATAAAAGCCCGAAAAGGGAATTGTAAACGGGTGGTTCGAATTTTGGAGAACCCAGAGACTAGGCCATTGTATTCCTGATATAACTGTTGATTAATAAAAGAATCAGAAGTTTCCATGAATTGTTGGGTATAATTTTGTAACCTTCTTTGTCATGTGTTATCTTATGTTTTCTTCTTTCGAGTATAGTAATGAAGTTGCAAGTCTTTATCTGCTTATGTAGATAAATATAAAATTCCTTAAAAGAGCGCTCCTATACTTGAAGTTTTCATCTTCCTTCTAAGTTATAGGTAATAGTTTCTGTGTAAGACAGCATATTATCTTTAACTTTTCCAAAGGTCGCAGATAGTAGTTTTTCTGTCAAGCAACATATTGTCTATGATTCAATTCTCATTTTCATAATTCTTCTAAGTGACAGATAGTAGGTTCTGCGTTAAGAAGCATATTATCTTTAAATTCTCCTTCAAGCTTTCTTCATTCATCATTTATATCTAGCAACAAATGGCATTCTGAGATATTCTTGGCATACATGTATTAAGGGTTAAAGACCAAGTTTTCCAGGTCCTTCATTTGAGAACATAACAAACAATAAAGCGACAACAAACAATAATCATTAATGTCTTAATCACAATTTCTCCACAGCTAAGAAATTGGTTTCTTAAGGTACAACATTAATTGGCGCCGTTGCCAGGAAGAGAAGACAAGAATAATTTTCCCTGGGTTTTCAATATTTTCCTCTGGTTGTTCAGTGAGGAGGGAATATTTGGCTGTTTTGAATAAAAGCAACTGAATAAGAGCACTTTTCCTTGGGTTTATTAAGTTTGAAGTTGATTCTTGAGAATGACAAGTTTCAACAATTGGTTGTACATTCACACATGTGATTTTCACTTACAACATTGATTGGTGACTCCACTGCACTTTGAAGTTTTCTTTTCTAGGTTTTAATGGTTGTCCCTGCATTCTTAGTCCATGAATTTGATCCATTTGATTTTACTGGAATCACTGGCTATCCTCATGATATGGCTGCATTTTATGTCCGGAATGAGTATCTTCCAAAATTCAGTAGAAAGGAATATGAAGATACAACTCAACACCTCCAATAATTTCATGAATGCATGGAGCAGTAGGGCATCATTCATGAAGATGTGAAGATGACATTGTTTTTGTTTTCTTTGGACCTAGAAGCTAGGGTTTGGGTCAGGTCTCTGCCTCGTTCAAGAATTTCATCTTTGAAAGATTTCCATTTGTATTCAATTCTTATTGTAGAACTTATTATCCTCACAAGTTTCTTTTTGAAGGTTGTTGTGAATATTATGATGCTAAAGAAAGTTTAAAGGCTCAAGATAATCTTTTTGATGAAACTAATGATGTTGTTGATAATATATCAAGCATTCAGAGAGGTTATATCCAGATTAATCAGATCCAAACAAATGCATTAGAGATAGAGGCAAATATGGTGGTTGCAGGAAAGGCACCAGAGACACGGCCTATCCAAGACAAGGGAAAGGCAAAGATGGAATCCTCTCAAAGTCAAACATTGAAGGATATGTCTAATGTAATTAAAACTTTGTCAGATAGGTTGAATAAGTTAGAGTTAGAAAATAAGAATTCTCAGAGATCTACGTTATATGAAGTAGACGAAGATGAACTTGGTATCGAAGGAGAAGAGTATGAGTATGATGAAACAGATACCGTTCATGATGAAAATAAAATTGATGAATATTGGAAGCAACTCTCTGATTTTATGTAGATTGAACTACATAAGAAATATGACTTGAGATTAAGGAAAAGATCAAGAAGTCAAGAAAATAAAAGTGAGCAGCAAGTTTCAACTTCCTCACCAAAGGCGACTCCACAAGAATCTCAACTTGCAAAACAAGTGAATAAAGGAAATCAAGAGAGTATTCTGATGGAGGAAAATTCAAATATGCATCAAGAATTTCTTCTCAGCAGTCAAGAAGAGGAGGAAATAATTAAATTGCAAATAAATCCCCAGCGTCCCTTTCTTGTTAAATTTTATGATCCTCCTATCTATAATGAAAATGGTTTAAATGGGGAACAAGACGAAGCTCTTCAAGTTCATCAGTTAGGTGTTGAACATATAGGAAGAAACCAGCAAGTGGGATATGTTGGACATCAATATATTGAGCCATCTATCATAGCAAAAGAGGTTATCTTATGTAAAAAGAAAGTTGATAAAGAGATTGTATATCAGTGCAGTGAAAAACATAATGATGTCCATGGATCAAAGGTAAATAATCTATTTGAAGTTGATCATATGTCGTATATTAATGTGGAATTTTTTTTTTTCTTTCTGAAGTTGGAATTACAAATTATTTTCAATCAAAGCTTAGAGATGAAAACTGGAGACATGAAAGTGACATAGATCATTTTCTTAAAGATGTTGTTGATTGTTATGTTGAACATATTATCCCAACAAAAGATTTAATCGAGCAAGAACCTTCATACATAGAGAATTTCTTTCTTGGAGCTGATCAAGAACATATTTTTTCTTATACTTTTGAAGATCATGTGGCAGATTACATGGAAGAATTTATCAGCAGTCTACACATATCATTTTGTGGATATACTCCTAACTTTTGTTGTGAGCTGCTTTTATGCATAGTTTATTTTCCATTCAGGATGAATTGTTTTATAAAATTTCACTGGTGTAATGCTTTTAGATTAAGCACCCAAATGCTAACCTAGTGCCATTGGAAGATTGACATCATCTGATGGAGATCAATCATGTACATATGTAGGAACTTGTACATAAATAAGCTTAGGTGTTGAGAATTTGGTTTCTAGTTGCAGTTCTTCAATTTAATCATTAGTTAATGAATAAGCGTGACTTTCCCAGTTGGAAACTAGTTTGCAAAGCTGTCATACTTCAAGATTGTCAGGTTTTAGTTGTCAAATTTCAAGGTTTTCACAGTTTTGGACTCCATGCCCCACCAAGACTACTGATCTACGATTCTCAATATTTTGCTATCAAAGCATAAGCATTCTATCACTACAGATATCAGCATGGGTTCACTGTACAAATTTTTCACACAGTTAAGTTTGGCGAAGCAATATATGACTCCATGCCCAATAGATAAGTAATATCCCCAGTTGGAGCCAGATGTTGTAGCTTATATTTTGTTAGCTTTATTTCTCAGTTATATCACTATCGGGGGTTCAACCTCAATAAAAGTCCTTTATATTCTTTACTCCCTGCAAAGTCTAAAAGAAATGAAGTATTTTATTTATTATACATTGAAATCGCAAAAGAAAGAATTGTAAAAGAATCATCCCCAGTGTAGCCAAGGTTGATATATGAACAAATCAAATCGCTATATAAATGGTTATATGGAGCTAGATCCGATCTATCTATATATATATATATATATATATATATATATATATATATATATATATATATATATATATATATAATATATATATATATATCTGTTGTGTGTGGTGTGATAGATGCATATTGAAAACAAGAAAGAAACAAAAGTAATATATCAGATTCGCAAAGAAACAAGCGTTTGAAGTGTTTAAGATCGGATGTTTAATATTATATATATATATATATATATATATATATAATATATTATATATATTGCATTTTATAAAGTTTGGCAGGTCCACAATGTTATGGATGATTGGTTCTGCTGATAGCGCCGATTGCGATTGCGGGCCGGACCCGAAACATATACACATTGTGTTTAAAAGTCCTAGCAGGTCCGTAGAGCAATGGGTGTTGGTTTTGTCGATTGCAATTTGCGATAAGCAGATTTGATATTTTATATATTACATTTTAATATATCCGGCGGGTCCGTTGTATAGCATAGCGCATTATGTACAGGCATTTGGTTCCGCCGATTGCGATATGTGATGGCCAAACCTGATATGGTATATATTATGTTGTATAACTCCGGCGCATCCGTCTTGTCGCAATTCATTAGGGATTGAGTTGATATAACAATGGAAAGCGCCAATTGTGATTTGTGATAGGAAGTCAACGAAGCGCTGAATAGGCAAATCCGATAGATTTATTAAACAGAGTTAATTCCTTTCAATTCTGCCTTGCGTGTTTTGCGTCGATTTCACTGTGTAAGGGGAAGAATCAATGTTTGAAATGAATATAAAGAAAAGGTGATTGGTCGGGTTTATTGGTGTTTTTGCCAATCAGAACACTCCCAACATATATGTGGCCCCCTTTCAAAGCTTTTGGCGCAGTTTTACATTTTTTATGAGTTTCAATATTTTATATGTAATAAAGTTGAATAATCTCAAATAGGAAATAGTTTTATAACTGTTATAAAGCGGTTTATTTGTTGTTCCAAGAAATTAGTTCCGAAACTGATTTGATAGAAGAGATAAAAGCCTGAAAAGGGAATTGTAAAGAGGGTGGTTTGAATTTTGGAGAACCCGGAGACTAAGCCATTGTATTCCTAAGATAATTGTTGATTAATGAAAGAATCAGAAGTTTCCATGAATTTTTGGGTATAATTTTGTAACCTTCTTTGTCATGTGTCATCTTATGTTTTGTTCTTTCAAGTATGGTAATGAAGTTGCAGGTCTTTATTTTCTTATGTAGATAAAGCTAAAATTCCTTAAAAGAGCACTCCTATACTTGAAGTTTTCATCTTCCTTTCTAAGTTATAGATAATAGTTTCTGTGTAAGGAAGCATATTATCTCTAACTTCTCCAAGGGTCACAGATAGTAGTTTCTGTGTTAAGTAGCATATTATCTTTAACTTCTCCTTCAAGCTTTCTTCATTCATCATTTATATCTAGCAACAAATGGCATTCTAAGATGTTCTTGTCATACATGTATTAAGGGTTAAAGACCAAGTTTTCCAGGTCCTTCAATTGAGAAAACAACAAACAATAAAGTGACAAATAAGTGACAACAAACAATAATTATTAATGTCTTAAGTACAATTTCTCCACAGCTAGGAAATTGGTTTCTTAAGGTACAATAGGGCTAATAAGAAAATTTGAAGTAAATTGCTCTTAAGTATAGAACATACCATAATTTAACATGGTATCAGAGCTAAGGTGAAGACAAACCCCAAACAAGAGCAAGAGAAATCACTGAAGGCATTTGGAAAATGTCAAAAGGCTTCATGGGTTCCTCATCACACTTCCCCGCTGAAGACAAGCCCCATGAGAAACTTGACTATCACAAATGGAAGATGTCCCTTGATCTGACATTGGAAGAGCAGGAAGTGTTGGACCATGTGAGGGGTAGAATTATGAAGCCTCCATCAAATACAACAGCTACTACAAGGAACAAATATACTAGGGGTGAAATCAAAGAAAAGAAGATCATCCAAGATTCAATTGACAAGTGTCTGGTGGCCTACATTTTCGAGTTGAACACCTCCAAGGAGATCTACGATAGACTGGTAAGCTTGTTTAAATTTAGTGATGCAAATCAAGTTTTGTTCCTCAAAAATAAGTTGAAGGATATTAAGAAGGGCAAGGATGAAGATATTCAATCCTACTTCTTAAGGATTACTGAGATCAAGAATGATATCCTATCAATTGGAGAAGTCATTTCTGACAGGAAATTAACCATCACTAACCTTAGAGGGCTCCCATCTGAATGGTATGTATTTAGAACCACTATTCTCAACAATGATCGAATTCCAGGATTTGAAGAATTGATGTCAAGATGCATTCAAGAAGACACAAGGATGGTGGAGCAAGAAATGCCTTCAAGGAAAGACAACCCCACTTCTTTCTCCTCTCATGCCAAAAGGAGAAATAATTTTGGGTCAAAAGGTCACTTCAAAGGAAAGACTTGATCAAAGGGTGGAAGGAAGGGAAGATACTTTTTTTGCAATAAATTTCGCCACTATGCGAGGGAGTGTCCAAATAGAAAGGACACATCACATGATGATGATCAAAATCACTCCAGAGGAAACTCCAACCACAATCAAAGGAATGGAAGGTTCAATGGCAAAGGAAACAGGAATGCAAGAAATCAAGGAAGTGGTCAACCCTCCATGAAAGCAAGATGAATATTATCTAATATCGGCCCTCTCCACTACCTCTCCTCCGGATTCATTGGGCAATTGGCTTATTGATAGTGGTGCCTCAAGGCACTTCATTGGTTACAAGGAAGCTCTCTCTTATCTGATAGAGAAGGAGACAAACTTGGAGATTATTCTTGGAGACAATTCCACCTATCCCGTAAAGGGTGTAGGGAATGTTACTCTTCAATTAAATCATGGTAACATGATCCATTTGCAAGAAGTCTTATATCTACCTAATCTCAAGAAGAACCTGGTGTCCATTTCGGCAATGGAAGACAAAGCCTACAAGGTGGCCTTCATCGATGGCAAGGTACGTGTGTGGAAAAAGAATTTTAAAGATGCTTTTACACTTGGGTTTCAAATTGACTCTTTATATCAAGTTGGAGGAAGTCCGTTGGGAGTCATGTCTTGCAACACATCTCTTCAGTCTGAACTATGGCACCAAAGGTTTGCCCACCTTCATTATAAGGCTCTACCCGATGTGAGACAAATGGTGACAGGGATGCCCGAGTTCAAAATAGAGCATGAAGGTGTATGTTTGGGATGTGCCGAAGGAAAGCTTAAAAGGGGACCATTCCCCTCAAGCCATAGCAAGACCTCTGACATTTTTCATTTGGTTCACTCCGACATATCTGGTATGATGCCCGTGAACTCTTTAGGAGGATATCTATATTATCTCACTTTTACAGATGATTATTCTCGCAAGACTTGGATATACTTCTTGAAAAAGAAGGATGAAGTGTTCTCCTGGTTCCGTCACTTCAAAACCTTGATTGAGAATCAAACCGAGAAGAGGATCAAGTTCTTAAGGACTGATAATGGGGCCGAGTATGAATCCAATGAGTTCCATGACTTTTGCAAAGAAGTTGGCATTAAGAGGGAGACCACAACACCATACACTCTTGAGCAGAATGGTGTGGCGGAAAGGAAGAATCGTACTATTGTGGAAGTTGTTCGTGCCATGCTCCATGATCAAAGGCTTTCGAAGTTTCTACAGGCCGAAGCTGGAAACACCGCCGTATATGTTCAAAACCGATGCCCTCATGAAGCGTTGGATTCCAAGACTCCCGAATAAATGTTGACTGATAAGAAACTTAATGTCTCTCATTTTAGAATTTGTGGAAGTCCTATATATTTTCATGTGCCAAAAGAGAAAAGAAGCATATTGGGTGCATTTGGAAAGAAGGGAATCTTCGTGGGCTATAGCGAAAATTATAAGGGCTATAGAATCTATGTGGTTGGTCAAAGGGAAGTCGAGATAATTCATGATGTCACCTTTCACAAAGATATGGCTCTTAGCAAGGTTGACAATCTTCCTATTCTAAGGAAAGATAAAGAAGCTAACACCAGGAAGCCGAATGAGAAGGAAGATGAGACAATGCCCGATGTGGAAGAACCTATGGACCCCATTGATCCCCCTGTGCAAGAGCCTTCCTCTTCTAGGAAAAGTCCCTCATGGCTTAGGGGGACTATTGAAGATGTTGAGAGATATATTGCACCCAGAGGGACATTCCGTGAAAGTAAGAACCCGACCAAGTATCAGGGATACTTGACCATTATGAGCACCATCATTCAAAATGAGCCTTCATCATTCGAAAAAGTCGTGAAGAATCAAGTATGGAAGGATGCTATGAATGAGGAATACAAGTCCATCATGAAGAATGATGTATGGGATGTGGTCCCTAGACCTCAGGAAAAAACAGTTGTCACCTCGAAGTGGCTTTACAAAATCAAGCATGGAGCTGATGGAGTTCTGAAAAGTACAAGGCTCACTTTGTTGCTCGAGGCTTCTCTCAAAAGGAAGGTGTGGATTATGAAGAGATATTTGCACATGTTTCCTGATACACCACCATCTGCTCGATCATAACCCTTGCCGCTTCACAAGGATGAAACCTACATCAGATGGATGTCAAGACCGCATTCTTGCATGGTTCGATTAAAGAAGTCTATGTAGAACAACCCGAGGGGTTTGAGATTCATAATTGGGAATCTCGTGTATGCAGGTTGAAGAAAGCCCTCTATACCCTGAACTTGGTATGAGAGGATTGATAGCTACTTGATGAAGTTGGGATTCACTAGGAGTGAAGCCGATCCAAACCTTTACTTTAAGGTTGAGGATGATAAGCCTCTCATACTGGTGTTGTATGTTAACGACCTCTTTCTGACAAGTGCAAACCCTCTCATTCACAAATGTAAGAGGGAGTTGGCTTCTGAATTTGAGATGAAGGACCTAGGACTGATGCACTATTTCCTAGGGCTAGAAGTCTGGAAAAAGCCAGGAAAAATTTTCCTATCTCAAGGAAAATATGTGTTGAAGATATTGGAGAGATTTGGTATGGTGGACTGCAAGCCCGTGACTACCTCGATGGAGCTTAACTTCAAGAAGTTATGCAGTAGTTCTGTTGGACCTGTATTGGGTAATGCCTCTAAGTATCGTCAACTCATAGGAGCATTGATGTTCTTGGTGAACTCTCGTCCGGATATGTTTTGCAGTCAACACGTTGAGCCAATATATGGTTGACCCTCATCACTCACATTGGATTGGTACCAAGAATCTTCTGAGATGTCTTCAGGGCAAAATCACTCATGGGTTGAGATACACTACCGGAGATGTGAGGCTACATGGATATTCTGATGTTGATTGGGTAGGCAGTGTAGTGGACTGAAAGAGCACTTCCGGGTGTTGTTTCTCTTTGGGTTCTGCCTCGATATCCTGGATGAGCAGGAAGTAAAAGTTGGTGACTTTGAACATTGCTGAGGCAGAGTACATTGCTACGAGTATGGCCTTCTGTGAGGTTGTCAGAGAATACTGCATTTCACAATTGCTCCAAGCACATCGATATCAGGTACCACTTTAGCTGGGATATGGTACAACGAGGAGCAATAAGGATCTATCATATTGGGACTAATGAGCAGGTCGCTGACATTCTGACGAAGCCCCTGGGAAAGGTCAAATTCTTGAATTTCCGAAAACGATTAGGAGTCGTGGAGAGACCCTCTTATGAGGGTCCTATATCATGCATACATTGAGCTCTGGGAGCTCTGGAGGGCTTGGTGTACTTCTTGGAGTGACGAGCGACCATAGGGTGACTCACCCTCCTCTAGTGGTGCACTATGTACAGGGTGAATGATTTCATCCTTCCCCTGTGATACCTCGTGGCAACATGTAGGGAGGATGAGTGGTTCATCCTTCTCCTACTGAGACATCCTACCCATGCAGTCTAGGACTAATGGGAAGTACCTCTCATCTGGCCAATGAGTAGGGAAATGAGCATAGGGACCATGGTAGTACCAATGGACGCATCATGTATCTACCGTACTCCCTATGCTAGGATGACATTGATATGGGATTAAATTGAAAGTGACTTCGGGTCAGTAAGAGTGATATAACTCACTCTCATTTGGAACTGACTTCGTGTCAGTAAGAGTGGTATGAAACACTCTCTTCATTGGGACTGACTTCGCGTCAGTAAGAGCTATTGGACACTCTCTTTTAACTGGGATTGACTTCGAGTCAGTAGAGGATGGTATGATACATTCTCAATCATTTCTTCTTCTTCATAGTTCAGCAGAGTAGAGCATAGAAGAGCAGAGCCTAACAGTGTAGGGCAATGCATTTAATGGCAGAGATAGTACCGACAAACAGATGGGTTAGCAGATGGAATTCTCCCTAGTTAAGAGGGAGTGCTAAAATTGGCAATTAGTGCTAAACTCGATGCGGGTAATATTATTTATGGCAGCTGATATTTTTCTTAGATTCCTCTCATCGAGAGGTGTAGGATTGATCTAACGATCATCCGATTCCGACATGTATTCATGGAGATATGAATTTATTTGTATTTCTTGACAATTTGTCAAGGTTAGCCAACAATTAAAATAGTGTATCACACCCCCAGCTAAACCTCAACGTGGCATATAAGTAGAGGAGACCTTGAGGCATTATGGCACTCATCTCATCTCCACATCTCTTCTCTCTCCTAGCTTGTTTTGGTATGTGTAGGAGGAGCCTCTCTCTCTCACATGGGAAGAAGGAGGACGCAGTTAGGAGCAACAGCCTTGTCTTGGGTGCAAGAGGGCGCAGGAAGGTACAACAACTTTGACTTGGGTTGATCGAGGTGCTAGAGCATAGCGTTGACTAGCGTGAGGATACCCTTCACTACGGATTTGTGTGGGGAGCCTATCTTGCAAGATGTAGTTCAAATTAGCCTTCGTTGACCTCTGTTTAACCATGGTTTTGACCAACGTTGACTGGTTAGCGCTGACTACAGGCGCTGATATGTTGGTTATTGTTTGACCATGTTTTGAGGATTGTTTTGGGCTGCTTTCTATTGTTGTTGGAGGCTGACTTCTCCTAGTTTGTTTTGAGGTCAATTGAGAGTTGTTTGACCAGATTTGACCTTGTTCATTTGGATTACACTATTGTTGTTGTAAAATCACATATTTGTGATATTGTACCATCTCTCTCTCTGTTGAATTATTCAAGAATACAAAAGAATTGATCAAAGGGTTTCCCCGCAATGGGGTTTGTCCCTGGCTGGTGCCACATCTTGTGTCTCTTGCCTTTTCTTGTCTTCAGTTGTTTACATTTATGTTCTATCTACATTTTACTATCATGTTGATGTGATTGCAATACTGGAAATTGATATTGAGCTAATAGTAAAATTTGAAGTAAATTTCTCTTAAGCATAGAAATACCATAATTTAACATTTTTTCTATATAAGGAAGCTCTCAAGCTCCTCTTTGTATCTTGATCTCACCATATTTTTGTACTAAGCTAACCTATGCCAAAATTTCTACATTTATAAAGACTTTGAGGTTTCAATTCAAGGTATCTCGCTTAATGCTTCATGGTATGTGTTGAATGTGTTTTATGCTCTAATTCACGCTATCATTGAAGAGTATTGCTTCATATTCAGTGGTTAGACTATCTATTAGCACGTGTATTTTGCTTTAGGTTTTGGGCTAGAGTAAACACTTAGAAGTTGGTGGATCTAGCAAGAATCTCTAGATCACTAGTCTATTTGTGTAAATCGAACCCCTATAAAACTAATGATATATTTTTCAAGTGTATAAAGATCATTCAAGTGATTCAACCCTTAGGGAAAGCCCAAGTTCATGGACTTTGAGGTGATCACATTTTGTTTGGACCTTGTGTTGATATAACAAGTCTATTTTTTAGAGTTTGGGTTTGTGCATTAAAATTAAAACCATTTCTATCAAATTATCTTGCAAAATCTATTCTTGGGCAGTTAAAAAATTATTTTCTAATTAAAGCTAAGTTTTGCTTGTAGATTAAGGTAAATATTTTGTAAATTATTTCTAACCTTAGTAAATTATTTCCATTACTTGTAAATAATAATTTTGGGGTTTTATTTGAGAAATTTCTAGATATTGTGTCTTAGGCTATATTAATTCATTTTGCATCTGCCAAAGGATTAAAGTTTCAATGATAAAATCAAGTGTGAAGGTGCTAACACTCACCTAGCCTAGACAGTTACGGTTTGAATGGGTATTCGACCTGAAGAGGATTTTCCCACCACCCCCCCCATTAAGAAATCTAACCTAGCCTAGATAGTTACGGTTTGAATGGGTATTCGACCTGAAGAGGATTTGCACCCCCCTCCCCCTCTGTTGAGAAATCTAGGGCATAGAGATTAAGTGATTTCACTTTGATTAGTAATTGTTTGTGAATGCTTTTTACTTTCTTAGATTATGATCTTCCTTTACTTAGATTATTAGTGTTCTTTTTCATCAAACACTACCAATGCATAAATCATAAAGAGACAAGAGACATAGAATATAGGTTATCAGCCAAGGCCAAAACCTCTCACTCTTGACAAGAAAAGTTGAAGCAATTATTCTTCTTATAGAGATTCCAATTGACGAATACCAAGACCAAGACCCTTGATCTATTTGCCACTTCAAGACCAAGACAATTTCCCTTGATGATAGTCAACCTTGTACTCCTTCCTTTGTCTCGGCTCCTCTTCCACTTCAACCTTCTTTTGCTTCAAACCTTCAACCTCATAGAATTAGGTCTGCAATCCTAATTCAAAAATCTTAACTTGTAAACATGACCTTTTCTTATGCCTTGATTTAATTCTCTTGTGATGGAGTCTCCTTTTAGCTTGACTCCGCCTTCCTTAAGACTTCAATCTGATTACCTTAGAACTTAGCCTTACTGCAACAGGTGGTCTCCTCTTTCTTCACATATGTGACAACAACACCACCCTAAAACAAAGCCAAAACTTGAAGTTTAGAACTTCGTTGAACTTCCTTCTCCTTTCGTTGATCTTTAGGCTTCCTTGTTGTACTTCACATTTTAGAATGTATGATGACTGAAATTATGTCTCATAAGTGATGTCGAGCATCCCTATTTATAGTTGTTTCCTCCTTAAATAAGCCAACTTGAAGAGGGTGAGATGACATGTCTGTTGGAGGAGATAATTAATTCCACTATGAAGTTGACTTGAGGTTAATGCTTTTACTTGCACTTGGAGGGCTACTTGAAATTTTCATTGAATCATATACAAATATAATATGCCCAAGAAGGGTCCTTCATAAATGACATAAACTCAAATTGACTTGTATGACTAGATGACAAATCCTAAATGCTCACAATGGGAGCCATCACTAAAAATAAAATTCCTTGGTCATGAAACCCATGAGACAAGCATTAATAATAATTTTATTTTTCTTCTTTTCCTCAATTACATAAAATCATATTTCCACATGTCATTATGGAGACCGAACCTAGTTACATTTTTCAACAGTCCCTCTTAACTAGGGAGGTGTTCATAATGGCACTCTGTCATTCTCAATTTGAAGAATTTCTCATAAGAAGAGTCAAATTGGTAACCCATATGTTTAGCATCATATCAACCAACATTGTCACATAGCAATGCCTTGACTAACAACTCTATCTCTCCATGAGATATGAGCACAGTGTTGGCAAAACCAATAATGTATAGACACCCTCGTCATTGTCTCTCTTGCAACATACTCCACCCGTGTTCTCAAGGTGTGTTCCACCAGGGCTATTCTTATCTTGGGTTCTCAATACTCAAAGAATATTGGTCCTCTACGGCTACTCTTGTCATGGATGCCCTAACACATCCTCAAAGAGCATCGGATGCCAGATGTTTACACAATCCTCCATTTTTGCATCCTAGGTGAAGCCAAGAATGATGTGTCTATCTCTCCCTCTTAATTAGGGAGGACATATCTATTCCAATAAAAGAATCTACTCATCCCTATGGAAGGAATGTACCTAAGCTCCCTCTTGTCTTAGGAATTTCAAAGTTTCTTCCAGGTAAGAAACTTGATTCTAGGCTCCCTCTTAATTATGGACCGACAATAGCTCCTCAAGTGGAGATGATGGGAAAACCAGTTGCTTGAAGAACTCCTCTTCCCGATGTCATGAATTTCTTTTTGTTATCTAGGAGTCTTCATGTTTGGTACTTCTACATATGGCACTGACCATCCATCACTTCCATCCATGAGTCAACCATGTCATCATCGGAAAGTGATCCATCAATCCATATATGGCCTTCCTTCATGCCATGTTTACTTAAGGATCTTTCATCCTACTACATGTGCATTGGTGGTGGAAGACATACATAAATCTTCCTTTGGCAGCCCTACATAAACCCATTGAGCTATTTGTAAAAATAAAGGAATGAACATTAAAATCAACATTACCTTTGTGATGGTCTTTCATCATGACATCTTATAGTTTGCATCAACATCCTGTATACATATCGACACATCTCCCAAAGATATATATATTGTCAAGGGTCTCTTTATTTTTCAGAGTTCATCAGTCTTCATATCTTCCATGGAGATATCCTAGCCAAATCTTCTTGGTTTATCAGATGTTGATTACCTTTACCATGGTTGCATGATCTCTTCCTTCCTTTCTTCACACATTTCATTCCCAAGAGCTTCAAATTAGAGTTTTTCAATTGTATTCAACCACACCATACTTCATATGAGGACATACTATGTTGATTTCATCTAGTGAATGTGTGACCCATGCATTCCTAAATCCCTTTGAGGGAGGAGATCCTTTCTTTTGATCATGCTCTCATGATAGAGCATGATATCTGCAACCATATGACATGAATTCCACAGTATCAAAAGTAAGCACACATGCCTCATTTTTCCTTTGGGTCATCTAGACTTCCTGCAACAGCTTCCTTGATTGAAAGAGCTTCAATCCCTTGATCTGCTTCACTTTTATGTCATCATACCATCATCCCATGAATTCCACTAGTTTGGAATTCTTGATGAAACACTTGCTTCTCCTCATGATCAGTGAATCTTTTCAATGAAGATTCCATCAAAGAATCTTGAGGATCTAAAGTATCCCCATCAGTAGATGTTTCTATTTGAAAGATGTATGATGAACCATGTACTAAATGACCTTACCACTTGTGCCTTCAATGAAATTCCCAAGAGCTATATCCTTGACTTCCATAGATTCTAACCATCTTTCATTCTTCTCTATGATGATGACTCGAGCTCTTGCTTTCGATGCTTCTATGATGCCTTGATGCATCCCATTATTTTACTTAGTGAATCATGATAGCCATATCTTAGAAGAATTAGGAACTTGAAAATAACTTATGCGAGGAAGAATACCTCAATAGTGGAGATCTATTGCTTCCTCCTTGGATTTCTTATTTTCAGCTTCCCCCACTTCCTTGGTGACGTGGGCTTCTTCTCTTCCTCTTTTATTATTTTCCTTCTTGAGCTTAGGACAATCCCTCCTATAGTGCCTATATTCTTGACAC
The DNA here is from genome assembly GCA_000404065.3 of Pinus taeda. NCBI lineage: Eukaryota > Viridiplantae > Streptophyta > Pinopsida > Pinales > Pinaceae > Pinus > Pinus taeda. The sequence goes on along the minus strand of APFE030549523.1, from coordinate 235,110 downwards.
CCATAGCATTGTATTTTAGCCATGTTCTTCTTCTTTTTCTGAGGACTAAACTTTCCAAAGTGTCCCTTTCTTTTTGTCATTGCAACATAAACTTGCTTTTGCTCACCTTCTCCCACATCAAATTTGGCCTTTAGTCTAGATTCTTCAATCTTGCACAGTGACCATCGATTCTAGAATGAACTAGCTTCTTTCTTCCCATAAATACTTGAAGTAAAGTTACCCCACTCCTCTAATAGTGCATTTAATACAACTATAGTCATTTCTCTATCAAACATGACTTTTCCCAGATCTTGTAGTTGATCCCGGATCTCAGATATCATCATAAAGTATGAGGCTATTCCATCTACCCTTGATATCTTCAACTTGTAGAGTTCTTTCCTTAATGAGATGACTTCTCCAGCAATGCTTACGGAATACAACTCTACCAGTTTGTCATAGATTTCTTTTGAGCTTTCGAGTTTAGATACATATGGGATGAGGGGATCCTATGAGAATCCTTTGAGCCCTAACTTCCCCTTTCATATACTTGGCAAGAGCTTGAGCATCTTCCTTTCTTGGTTTGGTGATAGAACCTTTGACATGTTCCATAAACTCATTTTCAATGAGATTCGAATCTGTCCTTTTCTTCCATGCAAGATAGTTTAAAGCCCCAATCAAATTGTTGCTTTCCTTGCAAAAAGACATTTTGACATATTCAAATGTGGACATAAATATACTTACTTGATAGGATGCTCCTTCTTCTTGTTGCTTCCTTGATGTTGATGATGATATAGAGGATAGAAAACTTCTCCTTAATGAAGGTAGTTTTCTTCAAGAATGATCCTTGATCCTTTTGATCTAGCTTTCTTTAGATGAATAGTCTTCAAAACACTTTAACTTGAGTAGATATAGGGTTTTGGCCTTCTTCCTCTTGATGATGATCCCAATACTTCTTTGTATACTTCTTTGATCTATGGTTATGATGCTTCCTTTGACTAAATGTGTCAGATGTACTGGGATCTTGCTACAACTTTTGAATGAGTGTCCACACATATTCGTCATTCTTCCATTCATCCCTTGCTTCAATTATCCACTGGTTGGATAATAGAAACGACACAAAGCAATCCTTCCACATCCTCATCCTTTCTTGAAAGTGCATCTGCAACAACATTTTGCTTCCCTTTTTTGTAGATGACTTTAAAATCATAACCCAATATCTTTGTGACCCATTTTTGTTGCTCTTTTGAGGATAATGTTTGTTCCAAAAGTATTTAAGACTATCATGATCTGTTTTTACCTTGAAATGTCTTCCCATTAGGTAAGGTCGACATTGTTTTAGTGCATGTAGTATTGCCAACATTTCCTTCTCATAAAAAGGTTTGTGTAAATACTTTCCTTTGATTGGGCGACTTTCAAAAGCAATGGGTCTTCCTTCTTGCATTAAAACAACACCAATTCTCTTTCATGAGGCATCACATTCCACAATAAAGGTTTTTGTGAAGTTTGGCGTAGCTAAGTCCAGTGCTTGGCAACATTTCCTCTTTAAGATGTTCAAAGGCCTTAGTTGCTTCTGGAGTCCAAGAAAATGCATCTTTCCTCAGTAATGTTGTTAGAGGTGTTGCTATTCTCCTATAATTCTTAACAAACTTTGTTGTCAATCATGATTGTCATTATACCAAGACCCACATGTATTAGTCAATGATTGCATCTCCAGAGATAAGGATCCATGAGAGGCGGTTAGTCCATGTCACGAAACACACGGGGAGTGTTGGTTTATCCAATGTCCAACAATCTCCCCCCCAACGTGAGCTGGGTGTGTATCAAAATCGTGACCTACACTCTGATACCACTTGTTGGAAATCACAATTGTCGTTGTACCAAAACCCACAGGTATTAGTCACCGATCACATTGCTAGAGATAAGGATCAATGAGAGGCAGTTATCCATGTCGTAAAACACACAAGGAGCATTGGTTTATCCAATGTCCAACAAACTTGCGATAATACCCTGTCAACCCGAGAAATCCTCAAAGATGCTTTATGGTTGTGGGGATTTCCCATTCCTTAATTGATTTAATTTTGTTAGGGTCTACCTTAAGACCCTCATGACATACAATATGACCTAGTTTTAAAATTGGCAACTAGGGCCAAACTCCATGTGGATCTACTTATTCATGGCAGTTGATATTTTTCTTGGACTCCTCTCGTCGAGAGGTGTAGGATTGATCTAAAGATCACCCGATTCTGACATATATTCATTGAGATATGAATTTATTTGTGTTATGGGACAATTTGTCAAGGTCGGCTAGCAACCAAATTGCCCCCATCTATCCTCAACATGTTACTATAAAAGGAGGTGGCTTGCAAATCATTTGGTAAACACCTCTTGTGATCTCTTCCCCTCCACTTGTTTGGGTTTTAGTGGAAGGAAGAGTCCCTAAGAGAATACACAGTGCCAAAAGGTTTTCCCTAGCCCTAGACGATGTCTAAAGAGATCTATACGCTAACCTCATCTACATTCATGGAGGATGATTGTTACATTAGAGGAATCTTCGTTGCCCAAAAAGAGGCTCTTATATCACAACAAGGAAAGGCTTCAACACTGGTATGGAGGAGCCCTAACGCTGCCCTAATAAAGAACCTAACGTTGTCATGGAACTGAACCTAACACAGTCATGGAAGAAGGTTTAACGTAGGCCCTAACTATTGGCCTTATTCCACTCTTCACTGGAAAGAAGAGGTCCCTTCCACAAGCCAAGTGAGGGTTCTATACAACTAGAGGAGGATCCCTTCTCGCTATCTCAAGAGACCCTCAAACGTAGCAAAAGGAAGACCTAGATCCGCACCATAGAGAGGTTTCTATTCAGGGTTTGACTGCTACCTCGGAGGGGTAGGTTAGTCTCATGGTGATCTCAAATCTAAGGAATGCATGACAAAAGGACGCAAGGAGTTTTGTGCTTGTATCATTCTCTGCATACCTGTAAATTAAAGTCGTAGTCAAGATAGTCCTTGGATGGATGGAGCATAAAAGAGGCACTATAATAATATGAATTATGGGTTAGATTCATTCTTGACATAGTCACAATTTCTGAGATATCAATCTCAGCATTTCTGTGTATAAAGCCTTATCTCACAGTATATGGATCTGCCTCCTTGCAATATTAATATGTATATCAATGATATCACAATAGGTCTCGATATATGTATATGTGTGTGTGTGTGTGTGTGTGCTCCTTCATGGTTTGTAAAGTCACTATCCTTATCTAAGCAAAGAAGAAGATTAAGCTAACAAGAAAAGTAAAAAGATGTCACAATTTTTTATCTAGTCTCGAAGAATCACTCTACACCTAATTTCCCTAGATTCTTCAACATGGTATCAAAGCTAAGGTGACACATCAAGGAAAGGGCATCTCAAGAACACTCATCAAGGAAGGACATCTACAAAAATTGAAGCATCAAGCCAAGAAGTCTCTATCATATCAAGGGCAATAAGGTCTATCATCTATCATTCATCAAGGGAGACTACAAAGCTAGAAGAAGAGCCTTATATAAATGCACCTACAAAGAAGAGCAGATCAAAGAGGGGCCTACATCAAGCCACAAATCATGAAGCAGGTCTCATCATCAAGCAAGTCCACTTGCAGAACACATCTTGAGGAACATCAAGATTCAAGGAAAGCAAGCCATCAAGACTTCAAGGAGAAAAAAAGTCAACTATCAAGTAAGTATATGTCCCCTTCTGAATATACATCAATGTCTTTTTGCAAGGAAAGAAACAAATTGGTAGGTACCAATAAATTTTTTGCATGGAAGAAGAGGATTGATTTACTTCTCAAGGAGAATGAACTCCTAGAACACATAAAAGGCAATATTACTATCCCTGCTAAGGAACAAACTCAAGCCTTAGCCAAGTACAATAAGGATAAGACAAGAATTCAAAGGATTCTAATAGAATCCATCAAAGACTCTCTCATTCCTTATGTCTCCAAATTTGACACATCAAAAGAAATTTATGCTAAGTTAGTAGAGCTATTCTCGGTATCCACAGCCGAAGAAGTGATATCTCTAAGGAATGAATTGTACAAGATGAAGATATCAAAGGAAGGAATAGCTCTCTACTTCATGAAGATCTCTGAGAAGAGAGATCAACTTCAAGAGCTTGGGGAAGTCATGTCTGATAGAGAAATGAAAATTGTAGTACTCAATGCTCTACCTAAGGATTGGAGCAACTTCACATCAAGCATATATGCCAAGAAAGAAGCAACCACACTCAGTGAAATGTGGTCTCTATGCAAGGCAGAGGAAACCAAACTTAAAGCAAAGGAAGATGTGGGATCAAAGAGGCAAGCATTTGCTACCATGGCCAAGGGAAAGGGAAAATTTGGAAAATTTGGTCTAGGAAGAACAAACAAAAAAAACATGTCCAAAATCCAATGCTATGGATGCCAAAAATATGGACACTACAAAAGGAATTGTCCTAAGCTTAAGAAGGACAACAAAAACAAAAGAAAGAGGGAAGAAGCTCACGTGACTCGAGGTGAAAGAAGAAGAAAAGAAGCAAAAAAAGGAATATCCTCCAGATCTCTACTATGACTAAGTCAAACTCTTTACTTCAAGTCTTCCTTCAAAGTTTTGAGTAGGATAGGAGCATGTAGGAATAAAATAAAATTGCATGGCTAGAAACATCTTCTAGAATCTAGAAGCATGAAGTACATAGAGTTTTAAATACTCATGAAGAAGTAGCATTTATAATGACAACAAAATGCATGGTTAGAAATATCTTCTAGAATATAGGAGCATTGTAGATATAGCTCAAGATATTCATGTAGAAGGAGCATACCTAATATAGGACCTCATCCACCATGAAAGAAAAATTGATCATGATTAAGAATCTTAGAAGACCTCCATCATCAAAAGGAAAGAAACATTTGCAAGGTAAGGGTCTTTAAGATCCTATGATGGAATCTACAAAAGAAGGTTCATGAACCAAAGCAGATGTCTCATTAGGAATCCCATTCATGGGATTCAAGAAAAGGATGATATGCAGGCAAGCTAAGATGAAGTAAGAAGGGTCACACCAAGAACAACCAAATGAAGCTAAGATGATCAAAGGAGAATCAAGATGAGGTATGTATGCATCAAAGTTTAGTCATGTTATCATTTGTATATTATTGAGTCATGGGAATAGTTCTATAACATGATCAAGTAGGAAAAAATCTCTTTCACCAATGACATACTCGAAGGCATGTACTACAATGCAATAAAGGTAAACAAAAGGATATGTTCTCATAAGGATTATAAGATCGCTGACTAAGAAGCAAGAAGAAATGCTGACTAGTCCAGGAAGCAAGCTATGAAGAAGTGCTCTCGCAAGGAGCATAAGGTGGTTGACCAATCTATCCTAGAAGAAGAAAAAGAAAGAGATCAAGCATGTCAAGGACAACATGATCACATAGAATCACTATCTAACAAAGAACCATTGAAGATATCTCCCGAAAGAAAGCAAGACAACTCTAACAAAGGAAGGAAGGACCCTTGACACCTTTGAAGGCCTTGGAGATATGAAAGATACAGATCACAGATTCTACTCTATGAAGATGTCATGATGAAGAAACCATCTAGAAAAAGCACCATTTAATGTTGAAGCAATATCAGGATGAAGTCATGATGGGTTGCTAGGTCGAAGCATGTATACAATCAAGTACAATGAAGCATCCATGAGAAGAGTATTCTAAAGCATGGACAAATGACAAAGGAGTGGCCAAATGATAAGAAAACTTGATGTATGACAAGAAAGCCACTTTCCACAAAGGAAGCAATGACATGACAAACCAGAAAAGAAAGTGATCGATGGATGGTTCCCTACCTAGAAGAACTTCGAACAAAGACTTCATGACATCAAAGAAAGGAAGGAGATCAAGCAGCTGAAGGACCCATGAAGAAGAAGTTGTTGATGAATGAAAGAGTCCCTAGTTAAGATGGAGCTCTGACAAGTTCCTGCTCAAGAGGGAGTTTCGCATCACCCTTGATTACAAAGGAGTGACAATTGTGTTTTTCCATTTCATGTGTCATGCACTAGACCAGGACTAACATTCATAGTCTAGATGAAGGCTATGAATGGAAATGTAGACATAAGATAGACACAACATTCTTGTCTTCACTTGGGAAGAAATAATGGGAGGATTGGGTAATCATCTGGCATCTGATACCCTTTGAGGATGTGTAGGGCATCCAAGACGAGAGTAGGCAAGAGGACCAATATTCTTTGAGGGTTGGGAACCCAAGACAAGAATAGTCCTAGAAGGTCATACTCAATGAACACCCAGGTGGGTATGTACCTTGAGAGACAATGACTAAGGTGTCTGTAAGTCATTGGTCTCGCCAACATTGTGCTCTGATCTATTGAGAGATAGAGCTATCAATCAAGGCCTTGTTGTGGAAACAATGTTCGTTATTATGATGCTATAACAGATGGATTGCAAATCCGATTTCTCTTATGTGAATTCTTCAAGATTGAAACATGGCCAAACATCTTGTAATGTTGTCTGAATACCTCCCTAGTTAAGAGGGAGTGTTGAAGGAAATGTAACTAGGTTCGGTCTTCATAAATGTACTTTTGATATTTGTACTTATTCAAGAAAAGAAATATTAATTTATAATATATGTCAATGAGCTTCTTGCTCATTGAAATAGGTCTAGCACATGTTTAAGTGTTATAGGTGAGTCAAGGAGACAAAAGAAAAGGTTGAAGACCTTAAGGGCATGTTACACCTTTATGTTTAAAAGTCAAGAGAATACCTCCAAGCAAAGTCAACAAGTCTCCTCCATGCAACAACACCTACAGAAAAGCAATTTGAATTAAATATGTCAAGTCGGCCTAAAGGAGGGACAATCCTCTCTATATAGAGGTTGTCCACTCCTCTAAGTATAACACAATCTACATCTGAAATTAGCGAAGAAGAAAGACTGAGAAAGGATGAAGTAAGTAGAAGTAAAGGGTCTCCAAGGTAGCGAAGAAAGGAGGAAGAAAAGCCGAAGTCCTAAAGGGATGTTACAGTCACACGTGCGAAGAAAGGAAGCCCTGCCTATAGTCATAACAACACCACTATAACAATCATATAATTTCATTGGTTGGGCTAGATCATTAGGCCTATAAGGTCTCTCTCTCAAGCATGGAAGAAGGTTATACAAGTGATGCTAGAAGGAGAAGTCTAACATAATTCTTGTGAGGGTATTCCCTCACACATGCAAAGAACTAGGGTTACATTACTGCTTCTCTAAAGTCTGCAATATTTGTGAAAAAGAAGAAGGCTCAATTGGGAGGCAACAAGATCATCTCCTTAAGTTTGAAAGGCTACATCACTAGCAAGGGAAGAAAAGATCAAGGGTCACTCTAAAGTATACAATCAAAGGTCTCCACAGTTGCCAAAAGAAGTGTCGAAGGAAGAAAGACTAAGTGCTAGAAGGAAGAGGATGAAGTGCTACAAGAAGAAGTAATCTTGAAAGAGCTTGACTTGTGCTTGTAGGATATTCTTGTAAGGGTCAAGGGTTTGGCGTTGGTCAATAAGAAGGTTCAATAAGAGAAACTTACTAAAGGGTTTTCCTCTCAAGAGAAGAGAGCTTTTAGCCCTGGCAAAGAGCAAACATCTTGTGTTGTTTTTATCTTTCGGTAGCAGTTTTGATGAAGCACACACACATGCATTAATAAGCAAAAAAGAAGATTAAGGTAACAAGAAAAGTAAAAAGACATCATAATTTTTTATCTAGTCCCAAAGAATCACTCTACACCTAATTGCCCTAGATTCTTCAACAGTTACCAAGAGCTACATCTACAGGTGACTGCAATAGACTTATATTTCAGCGATCTTTCATGCTTATTTATGATGATGTCATGAGCTCTTGCTTTCAATTGTATGCTTCTATGATGTCATCTCTAACATGATGCATCCTATCATGCTTCTAATGATTCCTACCATGATAGCTATATTTTACAATAGGAAAACTTGAGATAGAAGCTTGAAAAGAACTTGGTGAGGAAGATTATCTCAATCATAGTAGAGATCCTTTTCTTCCTCCTTAGATTTCTTCTTTTCAACTTCTTCCACTTCTAACAATGTAAACTTTGAAACGGGAACTGATATTGTTACCCGTTTTGTAGAGATAGCAAAAAAGTGACCCAATTTTGAAAATGGGTGATGCAGAACACACGTTTTTTTAGAGCATAATTTTTGACACTTTAATTTTTTTATGTACATTGTGATACATCGCATTTTAGAATGGTAGTGGTTTTCATGCTGATTTAAAAAAGTGGTTATTTTGCATCAGACCCTTTTTTTAAAAGACCCATTTTTTTACTTTAAATTTTCTAATGTATGAAATGTAAATAATTATTTGGTAACCCTTTTCTTAAAAGACCTATTTTTTTACTTTAAATTTTCTAATGTATGAAATGTAAATAATTATTTCGTAAATTTAATAATTTTGGAAGTGGTCTTCTTCTTCATATTTTTTAGTTTTTATTTATTTTTATTTTTTTTGTAGTGGGTTTTTATTGATTTGCATATTTAAAGAAGAAGGTCGATATTTTGAATTTTCGATATTCTACATATTTTTACATCGTTAATTAAATTTTCAATCCATTATGAAATAATTGTCTCTAAAAAACAAATATAAAATATATATATAAAAAAGACAAAATAAAAAAAATAAAAAATGTTAAAAAAAATTATCTCATAAACCATAAAAGAATTTGGAAAAAGAAAAAAAAAAACAAATTTAATTATATATATATATATATATATATAAGTAATATGAGAAGTTAAAAAAAATATTAGCAAAAACTAAGAAAAAAATAAAATAAAATAAAATAAAAAATTAAAAACAAACTGGTTTAAAAAATAAAAATAAAAATAGAAAAATAACGAAAAAAAATTTAAAAACTAGTAAATATATAAAAATAAAAAAAAATAAAAATAAAAAATAAAATAAAAATAAAAATAAAAATAAATAAATAAATAAATAAATTATCTCATAAAACCATAAAGGAATTTGGAAAAAAAAAATTAAAATATATATATTATATATATATATATATAGAGAGAGAGAGAGAGAGAGAGATGGAGAGAGAGAGAGATTAAAAAAAAACATTAGCAAAAACTGAGATGACAATATCTTCAATCTGCGTCCTTCTTAAGTTTGATGATGATATGGTAATGGAAGATTTCTTGAAGAAGATGTCTTCTCTCAAAAGTGATCCTTAACCCAAAGAGAGGGAGATCACCTTAAATCCTTGGAGATGATGACAACGTCCTTTATCTTGCTTCCCTTGGATGAGTAGTCTTCAAGATGCTTCAAATCATAGTCCTTCCTTTCTTGAGTAGAGATAGGGTCTTTGAGGTGATGATTGAGTGCAAATCCCAAGAATGTTCCAAGAGTAGATGCCTTCTTTGATCAAACTAGGGTTTTGACTTTCTTTAAGATGATGGCGTGATTCTTTTCTTTGAGATGCCTTGATGCTTTGATGCCCTTGATACCCTTCTAGAACTTCGGTCCTTGAGTGTCCCTTATTGAGCTTCCCTTCCTTGATTTGTTACCTTAGCTCTGATACCATGTTGAGAAATCTAGGGTAGAAAAATGAGATGATTTCTCTAGCAATGAAAACTGCTTGTGAAGAGTCTTTACTTTTTCTTAATTAGATTCTTTTTTGACTTGATTATTATTATGTGTTCTCCTTCATCAAATAGCTACTAAACCATAAAGAACAATGAGACAAAGGACACAAGATGTAGACTATTAGCCAGGGCCAAAACCTCTCCAAGCTTGAGAGGAAGACCCAAAAGAATTTTTCTTCTTATAGAAACTTTAACTGATGATTTCCAAGACCTAGACCCTTGATCAAGAACTTCTCCAAAACCAAGTCACGACAACTCTTCTTTAAGTCAACGATGGTTAAACTGACTTCTATTCCAATGTCTTCTGCCTTTGTGGTATTTTGATCTTCTATCGCAAACCTGCAATTTTCGGCTTACTTGTAGTAGTGAAGATGTCACACATGTGTGCTCAGAGGGGCAGATATATGAGGTTTTCCTCCATTATACTTGCACACTTCTCTAGTATATTCAGCTAGAATAATACTTTCTTCTTGACCATTATCTTGGCTTCCTTCAAGATCTAATGTAACCCTACTGTTGAAACCCTAGATTACTTGTGTAACCTAGAAAATGGACAAGACCACCTCTTCTCTACGCTTGAATAGAGGCTTCTTCTACCAACTTGAATTGTGATTCCAATTTTCTTGACCTTTGAAACTTCTTCTAGATCTAACTGTGGTTTCTTCCTTTTGTAGCTAAAAGTGTGTCATAATGGCACGCCACACGAGAGGGAGAAGACCCAAAAACAAACCCAAATAATTCAATTTTTTGTCTTCTATGAATCTCCCTTCTTTGCTATGGTATGAGGATTTTTATTGTCTCTTTGTCAAACTTTTGCAATTCTTGATTGATGTCCTAGAATGAGATCGAGTCCTATATATAGACATCTTCATCCATGATTTCAGGCCGACTTCAAGTTGTCCCTAGGTTGACTTGATCTTTGATAAGATCGACTTGAGTTTTTCTTTGTGACTCGGTTTTGGAGAGTTCTCTGACTATACATTTACTCAAATAAAATAAAATAAAAACTTACAATATGTAACATGCCCAAATGAGTCTTCAAATCATGACAATGACTCAATTGACCTTATGACTCAATGACCAATCCTAAGAGCTCACAATGGGACCTTGACCTAAAAATAAATTTTCATTGAGCATGAAACCCATGCCTCAAGATCAATAATAATAAATTTATTTTTGTCATTACATTAAATGAATAAAGTCATGATTACACGTCATTATAAGACCAAACCTAGTAACATATTTCAACATTCATAATATAAGTTTCGGCTTATTTTCACAGATTTGTTGTGATGAGCTTTCCAGTGGAATATCCATGACAATTTACAGATCAAGCTTTGTTTACAACAATAATGATCTTAGCCATGGATCACCAAAAAAGACCACTTTGATACCACTTATAATAGATCAAACATGCATTACAAAGAAACACAATGCTTATGATCATACAATGAAGGCATAATCAACATGATAGCATATGCTTACAATCATACACTAAAGACCTATTTGACCTGATAGCCCCAATAATTGGCAACACATCAATACTTATCTAGTCATAGCGACTAAAGACACATCACATTCACTATTTATGGAAGCAACAAAAGTAAATACTATAATGTTGACATCACAACATGCTCAAAAAGGGATAGAAACTTCACAACCAATAGAAAATGATGCAAAGGTTGACATTAAGTCCAAAAAAAATGTTCCCACAATGCCCAAAATCCTTTACTCTAGAGATTAGTGTTAGGAGGGTGTGTCACCCAAGCATTGTGTTGTAATTTGCATCTTGGAGCTAAGCTTGCACTCTCATGGCTCAAAATGTTGTTCCCTCTTGAATTTTTCCAAATTTTTGCATTTATAATTAGCACATTGTTCGACAGAGCAATCATTAAAGAGATGCCAATGTTTTTAACATCACTGACATCTGAAGCAAAGATTTCCGTAGTCTAAAATCTAGCTCTGCTGATGGCTCTCACATTCAAAGATAATTTCTTCGAACAAACCTCCAAAGATGGTGGTCATTATCAATTTTTGAAGTGTGACCTCTCACCCAAGGTTTTTTTTGTAATGCATAATGGAAGGACCTAAGTTTTTTCCCAATAATCTTTAAATTCTTTTGATTATAGAAATGGACAACATGAGGAGCTAAACCTAGAGAAGGAATGGATCCTTTACAAGCTTACCCAAATTGAAAGACTTATACCAAGGTGATAGATTTGACAAAATGCCCTGTAGCACCACAAACTTTCATTGAGAATGGATTCTTAGTCTAAATGGTTATAAATAGAAGAGTAAAAGATTCTCATTGTAATGGAGATATTGTTACCTTGCCCTTGGCTATTGAAGCTCATGTAGAACCAATCTAGTCCATCATCTTTGTAATGGGAGGTTTTGGGTCACTAAATATCCAATTGGTTGGAAAACTTATTTGCTCCATTCAAAATCCAATCATTAGGAAGTGAAAGACACAAATGCAGTGGATCTGATGAACCACTTTTTCGAAAGACACAAATGCAGTGGATTTGATGCACCACTTTTTCTCTGTTGATGCCCCCCACAACAAACGCTAAGTTCCCTCCAATTTCCTCCTCCATTATATATATGTGTGTGTGTGTGTTGAAGCCATAATGGCCAAGGAGGTCAGAGGCAAAAATCCACCTAAGTCCGTTTGGGCTAGGCATACATGTCTATTGATAGTATTTACCTCAAGCACCATTCACAAGACATGAAGTCTTTAAAGGGTTTCTATCTATTTCAATCATAATGGCCCTGATTACATGGCTCACTTTTCAGATCGCCTTCCCTCTAAGGGAGGATGAACAGTAAAAGTTCTTTAGTCTGCCTATGCATGCTTTGAAGAAAGACTTACAAAAGCACTTACTTCCCTAGCACAGGATTTTGAGTAACATGGCAACTTATACCCTTTTCATTCCCAAGAAGTCTTCAATGGAAGTTACTGGCTTCCTTAACTTCTGATTTCCATACTTAGAAGCTAGAAGGCTTTGGTGAGGGTGTGAGTAACCCCTCCAATGTGTGAGATAGTCCTACGCAATGTTTATATATTAAAAGGATATTGTTAAAGACTTGAATGCCTATCGATTGGCTCAGATAAGAAGACCTGGACATGTTACCCCCTTTCTTCCCATTCTTGGACTGATTCTTCTTGTTGATATATTTAACTAAACCTGGAATGGAGAAATTCAAAACCTTGATTCCCAATAGAGATGAGAACATAATGAAAGCACATATAACTGATTGTAAAGTTTTGAAGATATAGTTAATAAGCAGAGTAAATGCAATTCAGGAATCAAGTTTCACCATCATATTTAAGTTGTTTTTCCTAAGGATAAGGTCCCATATACAGAATTGCGTTGAGATTTTGGCATCCATCAGAAACCAAGATCCGTTTGTACAGGCCAATATCTGAACATAAACTAGGATAAACTATCTAATAGTACATTACCTAAGGTGAATCTCAAAGTCGTTCAAAAATACTTGTCAACACATTTGAAAAATTAATTGAAAAACCCCAACCATGTTGTCCCTACTGCCTGTGTTGTACTCTTTTGCAGAGGGTTTATAATCCTCAAATTTTAGGACAGTATGTTATTTATTTAATATATTTATGTTTTGGGAGAGATGACATATCTTGGACACTAATATGTTTTTCTTCTTTCTTAAGTGACGTTTGTGCTAAATGAAGCAAAACTGGCAGAGTGTGATGTTAAATTGTCATTCAATGAAGAAAAATAATATATTCCAAAAAAAACTTGACTATTTTATTTCACAAGAATTTGACCCTGTGAATCCAGGGAAATTGCAAGGACATACTTTGCTATATTCTAATGCACAAAAATCTTTCAATAAAAATCTAGTCAGTTTTAACGCCATCAAAATTGGATGGGATGAAACTTAAATAAATTATAAGATTATATTGTTGAAGTGAAGCAACAAATGAAGTCTTGTCTTTGCTGAACTGGCTACTAATACTCACCTCTCAATGACAAACCTCACTTCTCCAGTAACTATTACTTGAACAGTGAGCCAAGGAAATTACTAGAAGGTGCCAAAATTTTGTTACAAGTTAAACCAATAGTCTAATAACAAACAGACCTAAGACTTTTTGAACATGGATGTAATTTTTTGCAATCCCTTTTCATCATTCCTTTTCTGAGATGATCTTCCCCTGTTGGCAGTACTTTTCTGAGATGCTTTCCCTTTATTTGCATTATTCCCCCCTTGAAAGTCCTGGACCTGTTAATAAAACAAATGGACAGTCTCATCAACCAACAAGTTGAATAGTCTAAGTTCAAAAGACATAAGCAATATTGCTAAAATTTGAATGCATGTGCAGTTGCATTATCTGAACTGAAATTTATTACAGGGATCTAACGACATTTGCAGAATTAAAGCTATTTTCTGCTGATGTAACTGTACTAAAAATATAGTAAAGGATACACTGGAAACTGAAAGTTATTTTCAGTTGCACTGATTCATACAGTGCAGCTTATTGCTCATTCTTATATTAAGATAAATCTCAGTTGCTAACAAAGATTTGCAAAGCCTTAGCACTGCTGCGGGTTGTTTATCAACAATTGTCTGAAGCCCTAGTGCTCAGATACAGAAAGTGTTAAGATTGTAAAATAAGATATGTTAGTTCATTATCTAAAACCCAATATTATTTTCTAGTACAAACTGTGTATTGAATTGAAGTTATCAAAGAAGTGTCACCCCTAAATGACTGGCAGTTCAAACTTCAAAGAAGTGAAAATCTTGTTAGAAAATCAGAAACGCAGAAAGATTTTCTTATTCTTGATAATTACTTGTGATGTTTCTTATTATTACGATTCTTTATATCTTCTTTCCTTTAGTTCATCACGCAATTATCAAAGCAACAGCACATAAAACAATAGACACCAGAGGTAGGCACTATGCCAGGGCAAAACCCCCCTCGAGGGGAAAACTCAGTCAAGAAATTCTTCTTTTCAATAGTATTCTTTGAGACTCTTCACCCCAGACCAAGATAAAGATCTTCCCTCCACACCAAGTCAGTCTCCCAGAATTTTGACCCCTTTCTAGCAACTTCGAGTAGGTAACAACTTCCAAGAATTGGCAACTTTCAGCAACAGAGAAACTTGGAAAACTTCGATCTCCCAATACAAGACATGAAAAAGAGAGAGAGAGAGAGAGACACCAAAATTTCGATTTTTCCTTTCTCCTTATACTTCTCCAAACTCACTCACTTTGGCTTCCCAACAACAGACTTCGCACTTTTCCCAGCTACAAGAAATATTGAACTTGTGTGAGAGTGATGCACCGAATGAATTTGATGTGCTTGTATTTACGGGCTCCATGTGAGGTCAAATAGAGTCCTTAGGCCAACTTGATCTTCTTCTAGGCTGACATGGTGTGGAGGATACATAAATCTTATTTGACTCAATACTTAACCTTTTACATGATTCAAAAGCCCAAGAAAGGTCTCTTTAAAAGTACAATGACTCTATTGACTCAGAATAAATCCTAGAAATCCTCAATGGGGACTTTGACCTAAAATAAGGTGACCCAAGCATGAAACCCATGCTTTAACAAGTCACAATAATAATAATAAAAATTATTGTCTTTATTCTTTTGATAAGTACATTACGTGATGACTCAAATACATTAAATGAAGACCGAACCTAGTTACATTTTCCAACACTCCCTCTTAACTAGGGAGGTATTCATCATATACAAATACAATGAAAGTGTAATGTTCCTAATGGAAATATGCAATGATAAACAAAGCAAACATAGTCAAAAACACAAAAAAAAACTCAATCATCAGAACACCATTTAAAAGCCAAAAACTGAGTTACTGAGCCATTTTATTATAATATGAAGAGAGTACGAGGTGCTGGAAAAAGTACACTTGGGCCTTGAGAGCCCAAATGAATAATAAGAAGTCCCCCTCAAATATGTTGCTGCTCTATCTCCTAGCTCTGTGCTGAACTGCCCAAAAATACGTTGCTGGGTGTGAAGATCTGCTGTTAGGGCCTCCTTCGGTGCTCAGAAAATTTTGGGAAATTAACCCCAGCCTCTCCACCAATAACCCATAAAAAACCATGAAGAAATTGGCCAAATGTTGACCTCAAAATTTCGGCCAAAATTTCCCTTAGCTCCTTTAGTTGTTGCCTAGATTGGGATCCCTATTTGACCCCTCAAATCTGCCTAAAAAATTCTACCGAATTATTGCTAAGGTTCTTGTCAAAAACCCAGAAAAAACCTAGAAAGGGTTTGTTCTAGTTCTGATGCTCCAAATCTGACCCCAAATGCTTGGTCCTCCTCCACAAGCAAAAGATGTAGCCTGTAGAAGATGTTGCATTTGTTGCTCCACCAAAATGCTAGAAAAGCCCCCACAACACTTCCCTAGACTCCACCTCAAGTTTTAGGCCCAAACTCCCTTCGCTCCTCAACTCCCAAGTGTGTCTCTTCCAAGCACTACACAATTCCTGCGTTGTTGCTAATGTCTCCTCCACACAAACTCGCACTCCCACTATTGGAACAATCGGAAAAGGATGGAACTCCCTCCTTGCGCTGGCACTCGATGTCCACCAAAGAAAGGGTTGAGATCTCCGCTCGAAGACACTCGTGTGTTAAACAACACTTGCAGACTTAACTTCCGCTCAAGCATGCTATGTCAAAGACAAGTTTCTGAATAGATGAGTGAATGACCAAAATGAGTGCCTCTTGCTCTATTTATCAAAGAGCATCCAAGATGCCCATGTGGCCCCAACTCGACTTTCCCCACCCAACTTCGCTCCAATGAGAGTCTGTTGCCTATGTGGGCCGCAATTTTCTATGAGTGGCCCCCACATACCACCAGTGGCTCAATTTTCTCCTCCATCCTCTAATGTTTGGGCTCATATTTGATCAAAAATACATGTGGGGCCTCTAAACCCACACTTCCTAAGTGCTAATGTGAATTAATTCAAAATTGACCAAACATTGATATTTCCCTTAACAATGTTGCTAAGTGGGAATATCACAGGAAGATCTCAAACTATATGAACCATGAAGAGCTTTAGGCTCTGCAATGCCATGGACTAGATTCAATGCCATGGACTAGATTCCTGACCAGAGCAATCTATCCATTGGTCTCTCAGCAATTTAGGCACCGCAATGCCATGGACTAGATTCTTGACCAGGGCAATCTATCCATGTGGGAATAAGATGGACTCAAGCATTCAGCCTCTCCAGGTACCATCAGGCTTACTACCCAACCATCAACCAGAAATCCAAGTGCGTGTCAAAGCTCAATGACCAAAGCCACCTTTCCAACTTTAGGACCTAGACATCAAAACAAAGTGTCAGCCAAATGTCTTCACAAGCAATGCTTCACTTACAATGCCTCAACTCTCCTAGATCCAACAGATCAAGGATAACCAATCTCTCCCAATCAAATTGATTGGTAACCAACATGCTAGATCTAAGACTTTTGTAATCCATAATGTAGAAGAAATTCTTTTCGATTAATCACATTGTTAGGATTTGGTAGACGTTTCGAACCAACTAATGTGGTTCATCCTCAGGACTAGGTGAGAAATCCAGAGATCAAGAGGAATAAATAGCAAGGCTAATTCTGGGCAATGTTGCATCCTTACTATTTATTCCTTTTGATCGTTGGATTTCTCACCTAGTCCTAAGGATGAACCACATTAGTTGGTTCGAAACGTCAACCAAATCATAACAATGTGATTAATCCGAAAGACTTTCTTCTAAACCAACATGCTATCAAAACTTTCGAGAGATTCACATGTAAAAAGACAACCCTAATCAATAATATACTTTCACATGTACAAAAAAAAAAAAAAAAAAAAAAAAACCCTTTGGGTTCATTCTAGATGTTGCTCCTCAACTCAGTAAGACTATCAACTGATGTAACAGCCCTGGTGAAAATTCCATGTAATAAAAGTTAATAAAGGCAAAAATAATAACCACGGTTGATGTGACACTTATTCCAAGCTGAATGTTGGGCAAAACATCCTAGTGTGGGTGTTTATTGGTTTATTATGGCTATGGAAATTGGCAAAGGAAATGGCTAAGGCTTTGGAAAGGCAAAATGGCACTTTTGGCACATTTATTTATGAAAATAATAGAAATTAGGAGAAAAGGAAGGTGAAAGGTCATAGGTTGCATGTGAGGAGGAAAATGAACGAAAATAATGAAAAATGAAGAAAATAGAGGCCTAAATGATAAAAAGGTTTCTGAGGATCAGTTTGTAACCCTTTGTCATATCAGTTTTGGAGCTCTCTCATTATTCTCTCCCCCTCTCACACTCTTGGAGCACTTTGGCATTAGATCAAGAAAGGCAAAGAAGGCAAGAGGAAGCAGAGATCAAGCAAGGAAGAGCAAGATCAAGCAACTATAATGGTATTTTTTGCAGGTATCGTTTTACATGTGTATTTTCCTTGCTAGATTTGGCATGCATGGTATTGCATGTGGTTCTTTTGCTGTTATGGCATGGGTTTTGCTAGTGTGATAGTGCTTTCAGCCTAGCCTTGCCATTTCCAGATACCATGGTGTGATGGGGTTCTCATGTTTTGGTTGAGTTGGATTGTCGGATGGATTCAAAGCTGAGTGAGGTGGATCTCTGAATAATAGAACACAAGGCCTAGTAACCCCTGAACCAGATGATGGGTTGTGGTAAAGCCGGATTTTGTGTTGCCTTAGTGGGCCTAGGAATCCTTGTCGGTGAATGGCAGGATGGTAAAGCCAAAACGTGGTTTGCTATTTGTTTGGCCTAGTAATCCTGGGTTGGGATATGCGGTAGAGCCTAGAAAGTGGGTCTCAGTTTAGGGCCTAGTGATCTGCTGTGGATTACGGTAGAGCCTGAGAGTCTAGGAGACAAGAAAATTCTTCACAGTGTAGGTGGAGAAATCCAGTGGCATCCATGCTTGTTTGGCCTAGTGATCGGGTGGAGATCATGGTAAAGCTTGTTATTACATGTTCATTGTATTGGCCTAGTGATTCGGGATGGATTACGGTAAGCTTGGTTTTTATTGATGAGGGTGAGGTACTTATCCTAGGGATGCCTTGGTTTGTTCTTTTGGTTTGAGTCCTACATTCATGCTCAGAACATGGCACGGGGGTTAATGGATGAAGAGAGATTTGGCTCAGCCATTCTATGGTCGGGTGGAACGTGGTAGTCCCATCCTGGGTTTGGATTTTGCATCACCAATATGAGGTTATTTCTCCTTGTATTTCTATGAGTATTATATTGGTTTATATGTGGATCATATGGCTATGATTTCATTGGTAATTTTGTTGTTATTATGCTGGTTATGTATGTGTTTTATCATAGTGGCTATGTATGGCTCTCATCATGTTTTTACTTGTAAATGAATGGACAATGTATCTATGACCTAATAGATGATAATGCAGCAAATGATATGAGGGAACAATGGTTCTTAGTGATTCTCAGATAAGTATGAGATCCCTATGCTTAAATCTGTTGTTTACACTTGTAGATTACATATTTGTGATATGTTTGACGAAATGCCTGTCATGGCTAGTAGGGGTCTGGTCAAGGGCTTATTCAAGTATTTACTTTTGCATCATTGTTTCCCTATTATCTTACTGTTCTGAAGGTGTCATTCAATTTTGGGCAGTGACCTGGGCTCTGGGCCTGAAAAGTGGCTCAAATCCCGAGAATGCTAGCACAACACTGAACAAAATAGTCCCTGGACGTTGGCATGCCTTGTCATGAGAGCATCCAAAGCCTCCTAGACGCAGGCAGGTCTATAGCATGAGAGCATCCGAAGGTCAAGTGGTCAAAAACTTCAATGGTACCCTGAGGCTAGCTACCTGAGTGGTCGGAATGGTTCCTAGGAGTCCTGTAGTTGATGTGGAAGGTCTATATGTTGTGTTTCCGTCGATTCCACTTCCTTAAGGTCACATAGGAGGTTGCATCCAATCATAGTAGCCTCTCGTCACATGTTTATCCTAGTTGGCCAGTTACTTGGGTAAGATGTGGGAGGAGGGTGTCACAACCGAATTTTTAACAGAAGATTCCTCAATTATACACTTTCCTTTCCTATCATGTAGCGACATATCCTTTGAAATTCATTAATCAAAACCAAGCTATGCCCTCCCTCTCAACCAAGAAGCATCTCTTCTTCCAAACTCCCTCTTAATCATAGGGAGATCTCTTCTATTCATGCTTCCCCAGGGAGATCAGCTTCTTCTTTTCGTCATTGGAGAATCTTTCATGGCTTCCAACCATTTCATCAAAATTATTATCATCCTTGTCATGCTTGTCACATCGAGCATCTTCACCAAGTTGAATATTATGTACCTACACAACTTAGATAGCAAGTACAACCAAACCTACACGGAAGCATTTCATCTTTATACATATCAAATACCCAGACTTAATTACAAACAAGAGACATATACTCTTCAACATCTTGCTAGGGACTTTGTCATAAACCCTAGACTACTTCATAACAACTTTCATTCCATCTAGGGTTTCAATGTTTCTTCCAAAGGTATGACATACCTTACTAATGCATGTAGAAAACCCTAGAAACAATTTAGACAAATATAAACCTTTCAAAATTCATATGATAGACTTCTCACTAGGGTTTCATGCAAATCCTAGATTCCATACAAAAGAGTCAATCAAAACCAATCACAACTTAGTCATTAACATAACCAACTTCCACTAGGGTTAGTTGCAAACCCTAGATTTCTGATCAATCATCAATCCCAACCAAACTCAGATTTCAACAATCTTACACAAGTCTCAAATTATCATATTGTCAGCGTATATAAGAGATTTTACTTTGACTAAAGTTCAACTCCAAAAACCTTAAAATTCCATTTTCACAATCTCAACAATCATTAAATAAATAAATCTCAAATTGTTATATCACACATACTAGACAATGTAGCTACTACTAGGATTTAGCTGCAAACCCTAGATTTTCAAACATCATCATCCTAGAATCTCAAACAAGGACTTCCATTAAATCCTAAGACTTATGATCAATAACTAGGTCAACACACATATCTAGGAATTCATAATCATACATAAGCATATCATATGTCCGACAACATCAATACATCTGACCTAGACCAAGCTAGGGATTTGACCAAAAGGACATATCTATATATACCTAGTTATTCATCATCATGCAAAGGCATTTCATATCATGTGATAGTCAAAACCAACTTCACATATATCAATAGACATATAACAAACTTGATTAGACTAGGGTTTGATCAGACAAACACACACATACCAAGGAAATCATTTCTAAGACATTGTAAGGGTTTTTCTCACGCATTCCTGTTGATTTGGGGTAGCATCGGTTGTACTCTAGCCACGAATGGTGGAGAGGATAATGTACATGAGATCTCCAATACCCAGAAAGGGTTTGGGCAGATTCTAAACAGTTTGGGAGATATTAAAATAATTAATATTTTTAATAGAGTCCCTAAGTATAAACTCACGGAAAATAAAATATTAATGTGAATTAATATAAAATTGTGTTAGAAAGGTCCAAAAGTCATGGCTCAAACTAGATCTAATCTTATCCGTTGATTAGGGACTTAATCTCGACGATTGATTTGTCAACGAGAAAAGCATAAGAGGAGGCTTGAAGGTCACTTGAAGAACACATTGAGGGAGACTAGTTAGTTCAATTTCTGGAGCGGGGTTAGCTAAGAAATTCAACCAGTGGTCTAGTGAGCAGTCAGGAGGCAACAAGTACGGAGCAGAGAGGAGGGATCAGCCACTAGAGATCAGCATTGAGACAGGAAAGGAAGACGCAGAGGCAGTAGAAGATTGTGCAGTCACTAGCTAGGCCTATGTGGGTGACGAAGAGAGGCCCAAGGTTGACACAATCAAGTTGGGGCTGACACAAAGGGTTTGAGAGCCACGCAGAGGTTAGCCAGGCTGACGTTGGGATTGGGAGAAGTGCTGGAGAATTATTTCTCTATGGGTAAGCTTGTTTAGCACCCTGTTGTACTAAAGAATTGTTGAATAATAAAATCCTCCCTTGCTGCATCAATTTTCCCACATTGGATTTTTCCAAGGATTGTTGTCCAAAATATCTGTGTCAATTTGTTAATACTTGTGCATATGTTTGTTTTTGTATTACGGTGTGATATCTGCAGCAATATTTATTTTAATGTTTATTGACGTGATTCCATAAATAACTTATTGTGGAATAAGTAGGAAAAATAAATCAGTTGCTGCAGTGATAGAATTTTCACATGGTATCAGAGTGAGTAATCAGAGACAAAAAGGGAAAATCAATTATAAGTCGAGACCACGATGCAGAGGCATCCACGTTAGGGGACTCACACAGATTTTCAGAAGATTGCACAAGAGAGAGATTTTGATTTCTCTATGTTGGCTTCCAGGCTGGAAGAAGAAGTGGCGTGTATGACTAGTGTTGCATCATCAAAAGTATGGTAATATAAACAGTGGAGCTTCGTGGCATATGACGGGAATCAAGGAGTGTTTCTCGGAATATTGAGAAGAGAAGATGAACTTTCAGATCACCATGGGGAACAAGGCAAAGTGTACTCCAGTAGGGAAGGCTACCATAGTTTTTCAAACAGAATCAGGAGAACGGTTTCGTGCTACAAATGTGCTGCATGTACCAAGATTGGGGATGAACCTACTTTCCGTGTTGCAACTACAGGGCAAGGGCTATGACGTCTACTTCATCAAGGAGAAGGTATACGTCAAACACCCGAGTTGGAAAAAGAAAGTGCAGATCGGGATCAAAAGTAATTGGTTGTATAGATTGCAACTAGAATCACCAATGGCACTAATAGGCAGTCATGGAGACAAGGACTTAAACGAACTATGGCACAGAAGAATGGGTCACTTGCACCATGGAGCTTTGAGAATTCTCAGGAGCACTGTAACAGGAGTTCCGAATCTGAGTACGGAACAAGATGATGTATGCAGGGGATGTGCTCTAGGAAAGTATGCCAAGGCAGCATTTCCTAAGAGCAAACACAGGGTCGAGAGTGTACTAGGATTGATACACTTTGATATTTGCGGACCTATGTCCGTCAAAGCTCTCAGTGGTGTCGAGTATTTCCTTACCTTCATTGATGACCACTCAAGGAAAACTTGGATTTATTTTCTGAAAAACAAGGATGAGGTTTTTTGTCGATTCAAGGAGTTCAAGGCTCTGGGGGGGAATCTGACTAGGAAGAAAATAAAAGTTTTGCGTTCAGATAATGGTGGAGAATATGTCGATAAGGACTTCACTGATTTTTGCGCTAAGGAGGGCATCAAAAGAGAGTTGATAGCTCCATATAATCGGAGCAGAACCGGGTAGCAAAAAGAAATAACAAGACTATTGTAGAAGCAGCTAGGTCCATGATGTATGATCAGGATATGCCAAAATTCCTGTGGGCGGAAGCATGCAACACAACAGTATATGTTCAGAACAGGACTCCTCATTAGGCAGTAGGCAAGATTACTCCAGAGAAAGTCTTCACAAGGAAGAAACCTGAAGTCAGTCATTTCAGGATATTTGGGAAACTAGCATATTGCTGCATACTCGAAGAAAAGAGGAAGAAGCTGGATTGGACTGTGGAAAAGGGATATCTAGTAGGATATAGCAAGAACGCTAAGGCACACATAATCTATCTTCCCAGGAGCAGGAAGGTAGTGGTACGACGAGATGTAAAGTTCATGGAGGAAATGGCTTTCAGAAGATCTTGCGAGACGCCTTCCGAGGAGTAGTTGAAAGAGGAGCCGTTGGTTAAACCTCTTCAACCAACATAAGTAAAGAATTCTTCCTCAAGACAGGAAGATTTTCAGGATGAGGAGGAGGAGTGAACATAAGCACCTACTAGCAGAGGAAGAACTACCAAGGAACCTCATAAGATTCTGCGAGATGCAGAGGACTTCATTGGTGAGCCAATAAACAATAAGAGGGAGCGAAAATAGCCAGATAGATATCAAGCATTAGTAGCTCAGGATGGAGAGCCTGCCAGTTTCATGGAGGCAGCTCAACATCAGGTTTGGCTAGATGCGATGGTAGAGGAATACAACTCCATAATGGTAAACGATGTCTGGAAGGTGGTGCCAAGACCTCAAGACAAATCAATGGTAGCTTCAAGATGGATCTACAAGATCAAATATGTTACAGACAGCAGTGTTGAGTAATACAAGGCCAAGTTTGTGGCTAAGGGGTTTGCTCAAAAAGAAGGTATTGACTATGAGGAGACCTTTGCCCCGGTAGCCAAGTATACATCTATTAGGACCTTGATATCTCTTGCAGCCCAGATGGGATGGGAGATCCATCAGATGGATGTCAAAACAGCATTTCTGAATGGGGTAATAGAAGAGGAGGTATACATTGAACAACCAGAAGGCTTTGAGACTCATGAGAAGAAGTCTCATGCACGCAGATTGAAGAAAGCCTTATATGGGTTGAAACAGACACCGAGAGCATGGTATGGTCGAATAGATGGCTACTTGCAGAAGATGGGGTTTGTCAAGAGTGACGCGGATCTGAATCTCTACTATCTGGTTGTAGAGAACGAGCCACTAATCTTAGTATTATATGTGGATGATCTCTTTCTGACAAGATCATCCAGACTTGGCGACTGCAAGAAGAATCTAGCCACAAAATTTGATATGAAGGATTTGGGACGAATGCACTACATCCTAGGGTTGGAAGTTTAGCAGCAGAAGGGAGAAATCTTCCTTGGGCAAGGGACGTATGCTATAGAAATCCTGAAAAGATTCGGGATGGAGGACTGTAGACCTATGGCTATGCCAATGTTCACCAACTAAAAGAAGATTGATGCATCAAAACACAAGGATGTCGATCCCACCCTATACAGGCAGCGCATAGGGTTCCTGATGTATTTGGTCAATAATAGGCCAGACATTTGTTATGCTGCCAACAGCCTCAATCAGTTCATGGTGGAACCGAAGAAGGGGCACTGGGCAACAACCAAACATGTTCTCAAGTATTTACAAGGAACAGTCGATTATGGACACTTGTACACCAGGAGTAAGAATATCGGATTGAGTGGATTTATTGATGCAGATTGGGCAGGAAGTTCAGTGTATCGGAAAAGTACCTCTGGATACTATTTCAACATTGGATCAAGAATGACCTCCTGGTGCAGTAGGAAACAAAAGTTCGTGGCTCTGAGCTCATCTGGGGCAGAATATGTGGCCGCAAGCACAGCTTCGTGTGAGGCCATATGGCTTAGAAAACTGCTTGTGAACCTATTCAGAAGGAATATGGAGGTGACTAGATCATGTGTGATAAGCAGAGTTGCATCAAGCTCTCTGAGAATCCAGTGCTTCATGATAGGTCAAAGCATATTGATATCCGATGTCACTTTGTAAGGGACTGTGTCCAATGAGGAGCTATACAGTTGAGCTACACTCCTACAGGAGAACAGGTGGCAGACATCCTCACCAAGGCCATTGGAAATACTAAGTTTGACTACTTCACAGAAAAGATGGGGATGGTAAAGAACCTGTTTCAGTAGCAGAAATGGGAGTGATAACAACAAAGATGCAAAAGCAGTTGCAGTGCAGATGCAGTGTTGGGAGAAAGGGCCAACAGCAGCATGGGAGTTGTTGTACAGATGCAGCAGTGGCAGTAGCAGAGCCATGGGCAGCAGTACAGGATGCAGCAGTGCAGAGAATGTTGAGTAGGGAGGCTTAGCATCAGCAAAGGGATCGATGTCGGATGATCAAGGTGATACTTAGTGAGGAGTATTACTAGAGCACAGTCCTCGCTAAGAGGGAGTTTTGATTTGGGGTAGCGTCGGATGTGCTCTAGCCACGAAAATCGGTGGAGAGGCTAAGGCACATGAGATCTCCGATACCCAGAAAGGGTTTGGGTAGATTCTAAACAGTTTGGGAGATATTAAAATAATTAATATTTTTAATACAGTCCCTAAGTATAAACTTATAGAAAATAAAATATTAATGTGAATTAATATAAAATTGTATTAGAAGGGTCCAAAAGTCATGGATCAAGCCAGACCTAATCTTAGTTGTTGATTAGGGACTTAATCTCAGTCATTGATTTGTCAACAAGAAAACTATAAGAGGAGGCTTGAGGGTCACTTAGAGAACACACTGAGGGAGACTAGTCAGTTCAATTTTTGGAGCGGGGTTAGCTGAGAAATTGAACCAACGGTCTGGTGAGCAGTCAGGGGGCGGCAAGTACGGGAGCAGAGAGGCGGGATCATCCACTGGAGATCAGCATTGAGGCAGGAGAGGCAGGTGCGGGGCTTTTCAGGCAGACGCAGAGGCAGCAAAATACTGCGCAGTCACTAGTTGGGCTTGCATGGGTGACGCAAAGAGGCCCAGGGCTGACACAGTCAAGTCAGGGCTGACGCAGAGGGTTTGAGAGCCACGCAGAGGTCAGACGGGCTGACGTTGGGATTGGGAGAAGTGCTGGAGAATTATTTCTCTCTGTGGGTAAGCCAGTTTGGCACCCTGTTGTACTGAAGAATTGCTGACTAATAAAATCCTCCCTTGCTGCATCGGTTTTCCCACATTGGGTTTTTCCGGGGACTGTTGTCCAAAATATCTGTGTTAATGTGTTAATACTTGTGCATATGTTTGTTTCTGTATTCCAGTGTGATATTTGCAGCAGTATTTATTTTAATGTTTATTGAAGTAGTTTCATAAATAACTTATTGTGGAATAAGTAGGAAAAATAAATCAGTGGCTGCAATGATAGAATTTTCACAATTCCACCAAACCCTAATGAGATAGGGCTTCAATGTAGAAACATAAAAAACCCAACATTACCAAAACTTCAAAGGTTCAGGATTTTAGACCTTATCATTCAACCCTAACAAAGTTAGGTTTTCATGATTATACCAGAATCCCAAACATGACATCACCAAAAACTTTCAAGTAGCATTTCACAATATCCCTAAGTAGTTTAGGGTTTCAAACATTCGCATTAGCATACCATTCGGTTAGGGTTTTCCAGAACCTATCTAGGGTTCTACAAAATTAGTTAAGAATATGAGTGGGGTGGGTGGATTTATCTGGAGATGATTCACCCAAAACAAGAATCATTATGATTCAATATAGCTAGACATAACAATGTTAGTAATAGACCATCAAATGAATAAACCTTTAATATAAAGAATCAATGGATTATAGTTTAAGACATACCTTTGTTTCTTGACAAACCTTACTTTGGGTAGCTCTCTTCAAACTCCTTGAGAATCTAGCAGGTGTCTTCCTAATCAAGACAATAGAGGGAGACTCGTGATTAGTATTTAATATAATCAAAACTAAATGAATACATGAAACCAAAAAACTAAAAGGAAATGAGATACTTATCTTAGGGAGTTGTTGGGAGCTACCTCCAAAGCTTGAGGGATGCCTACAAACTTATAAAAACAATAGAAATGTCTTTTCCAAAATATGTTAACAACCTATAAATTCTAAAACATATAAAACAAGATATCTAAAGCTACAAGCAAAGGACTTAGTAGTGTAAGTCCCTAATGTTAGATTCTTCGGGCTTGGCTTTCTTTGAGTCTCCTTCCTCAACAAATTTAGCATGATCTCTATCTCTCTTCTTATTCTTTATATTTTCAGGACAATCACTCTTCTAGTGACCCTTCTTATGGCATTGATAACATTATATCTTGGACATGTCAACTTTCTTCCTTGGTCCTTTCGATTTCTTTCCTTTATGTTGAGCAATGTAGGCATTTGATACTCATTTAGGATTGGCAACTAATGAGATCCTTAATTCTTCCTAACTATAGGTAGTCCATAGTTCTTCAAAAGTGGAAGCTTCCTTCCAACTGTTAAGACCTCCAACAAATGCACCCCAAGAGGATGGCAATCATAATAGAGCAGTGATCACGAGTTCTTTGTCTACAGCAATTTCATCAATGGCCAAGAGATCATCCTTGATTCTAGTTATCTTCACAAAGAAGGATGCCACAGTGTCTTCTTTAGTCGTCTTTGTGGTCCTTAGCTCATTCTTCAAACTAACTACTTGACCAATGTTCTTAATAGTAAATAACTTTGACAAGACTTCATACATTTTCTAAGCATAATCGATGTTAGCTATGAATGGGGCAAGGTTGTCCTTTATTCCTTCTACCATCAGAGTCATGACCACCAATTCTAATTCCCTATATTTCACTTTGTCAGCATCACTGGAATCCTTTGTAGGCTTCTTTACTTTTCCTTTCACCAAGTCAAGTACCTTGTTCTTTTCAAGGATTAGGTCAATCCTCTTCTTCTAGGACCTGTAGTTAGAGGCCCCTTCAAGTTTTTTCTCTCCTTTGATTGTGTTAGACATCTTCCTCTAGTAGATTCCTTCCCTGAGATAGTCTTTTTGAATGGTTCCTTGATCAAGTGCTTGCGACTACCTTTTACTTCCTTCTTCACCAAAGCTCTGATACCATGTTAGAAAATCAGAAAGATAGAAAGATTTTCTTATTCTTGATAATTACTTATGATGTTTCTTATTATTATGATTCTTTATATCTTCTTTCTTTTAGTTCATCAACCAATTACCAAAGCAACGACACATACAACAATAGACACCGGATGTAAGCACTATGCCAGGGCAAAACCCCCCTCGAGGGGAAAACCCAGTGAAGAAATTCTTCTTTTCAATAGTATTCTTTGAGACTCTTCACCCTAGACCAAGATAAGACCTTCCCTCCACACCAAGTCAGCCTCCCAGAATTTTGACCCCTTTCCAGCAACTTCGACTAGGTAGTAGCTTCCAGCAACTGAGAAACTTGGAAGACTTCGATCTCCCAATCCAGTGCATGAAACAGAGAGAGAGACACACACACCAAAATTTCGATTTTTTCTTACTCCTTAGACTTCTCCAAACTCGCACTCATTTCGTCTTCTTGGCAACAAACTTTGCACTTTTCCCAACTACAAGAGATATTGAACTTGTGTGAGAGAGCGATGCACCAAATCAATTCGATGTGCTTGTATTTATAGGCTCCATGTGAAGTTGAATAGGGTCCTTAGGCTGACTTGATCTTCTTCTAGACCGACATCGTGTGGAGGATACATAAATCTTATTTGACTCAATACTTAACCTTTTTACACGATTCAAAAGCCCAAGAAGGGTCTCTTTAAAAGTAAAATGACTCTATTGACTCAGAATAAAGCTTAGAAGTCCTCAATGGGGACTTTGACCTAAAACAAGATGACCCAAGCATGAAGCCCATGCTATAATAAATCACGATAATAATAATAATAATAAATCTTTTCTTTATTCTTTTGATAAGTACATTACATGATGACTGAAATACATTAAATGAAGACCGAACCTAGTTACATTTTCAACAAATCTAAATCAGATACAAATACAAACCAACATCATTTCTGAAGATCCACTGCTTTGTTTAATTCACACATCTCCGAGATGTAGAAAAGTGCAAGAATTTTAAGCCTATCTTAGTAGAATAATAATCAACCAAAAAACACTTCATATCAATCCAAAATTATTATTTTTTCTTCAATTAATGCTTCTTGGAGAATAGGAAGGCATACATATGACAATATGTGAGTAAAAATAATACATGCCGAATGTTGAAACTGAAAAGTACCGGGATTTTTTCAGAAGCTAAATCCATAGTATCAGAATCCTTCAAACGAGGTTTTTTGGTAGCTTCTAAATCCACACTGCAAAGATTGAGACACAATTCATATTACTTAGGACAGTTTATAAGAATAACCTCCAGATACAAAAACTGATAATATCAGAAATATTTACAGTTCAAACAAATTTCACTTCCAGCATCACTGTATACCATTGGTATGTTTAGTACAAATAACAGGATTAATATGAAACCACCTATAATAGATAGATGATTCAAAACCTTCCTGCACTAAGAAAACATACAGTAAAAAGACCTTACATCTTACCCTAAATGATTGCATAAACGAAACAGCCAAGGATCTTCCTTCAAGTATTCCCCCAATAATCCAATGGCATCTGACTCTGTTCCATAAGATTAATAGCATTAGAAACTATTAGAAAAGGAAATTAAGGCACATATTGCATAATATGTAGAAATGACCATCAGTATTGCATACTTATTGCCATCTTAACATCATCATCGCAGAAGGTAAGAAAAAATATTGCAACTCTGACCATCACAAATTATACAAGCTGTAGCAAAATAATTAGTTAGGGAAATTGTTGTAGAGACAACTAATTTATAAAATAACAGATATCTATATATATATATATATAAGAATTTGAGATGATGTTTACGACGACAGCCCCTAGCTTAAATATAGCTTCGGTGCCTTTACATGAGGGGTCATGATATTTTGATTGTGCCTCTTCCTCCCAAATAAATCTTAACTAACACATAACAGTTTGATTTTTATACATATTAACTGCCTTTGCCTCGCGAAAGCTTTGTCCTCAAAACTCAAAACATTGGTAACGATGGATGTTGTTGTCAAAAATCTTTTGTTTCGCAAGAAGCATCTTCTTTCAGTAGGTTCTTCCACTTGATCAGATATTCTTTAGTTACTTGAGAAGCAATCGCTTTTCTCTTGTGGCAATTATAGCTTCCGGTTCTACTACAACTTCTCCTTCATTATTCAATGTAGGAAGTGTTGTTTGTGCTATTTGATGTTTTCCCAACATCTTTTTAAACAAGAAACAATGAAAAACATTATGGATGCGGCTCATTTCAGGTAATTTCAAACCACAAGCTACTTGACTGATTTTCTTGATGATTTGATATGGTCCATAGAACTTAAGGAGCTAGTTTGTTTTTTCCTTCTTGTTTTAATAATAGTTGTTTGTAAGGCTGGAGCTTGTTGGAAAATCGAAGGGCCTGTAATTTATTTAGATTTTCTTTACATGATAATTACTTGTGAATCTGTCAGTGTTATTATTAATATGTTTTCTTTCTCCATCAAGCAATTACCATAAAAAATGAAGATCATAGAAGACAATAGAACACAAAATATAGGCTCCAAGCCAAGCAAAACCTCTCCAAGGGGAAAACCCATAAAATGTCTTCTTATAGAATCAGATCAAATGAGATATCCAAGACCCATGATCACAGAAATTCCACTTCTAGATGCCATGCCTAAACTTCTTTCCTTCCAGCAGATTCATCAACAAAGAGACCAGCAACAAGAGATAATAGGCGGATCATCTACAAACCGTAGCTCCAAGAAGAAACCCTTTCTTTCAAATTCCAGCCTTGCTCATCTTCTCTATCTTCTCTACGATATTTCAAACCAAAAACATCCAAGTTTGTGAGTCCAAATGAGCTACATCTACTCTTTGTTTATATAGGTTAGAGGGTGCGAATAGACACGTCCATTGGGACAACGCTGACTTGGAATCTAGAGGGTTTCTATCCCAAAATTTACATTTAAAAATTTCTTTTCCTTTTTCTTTTACAATAGGTCCAAAATAGGACTTTGATTCTGACTCAAAAACCTAAAAACACGAAGAACATACTTATATAGAAAATAATAATAATTTTTTTTTCAATTCTTTTTCTTTTTACATAAAATACATAATGGTAGAAATTATGAAGACCAAAACTAGTTACATTCTTCAACACTCCCTCTTAACTAGGGAGGTATTCATAATTGTACACCTGGGATAAGGATATTCTCAAATTGAAATATTCTCATAAGAAGAGTTGGATTGGTAAGCCATCTATAAGCATCAACATTATGACCAACACTGTCATTGAGGCCTAACTTGACAAGCTTAACTTCATTTGAGAGCATCATGCTGGGAGGCTTTACGTAAGATACCACACTACCTCTAATGCACATATGCCATCTAGATGTTCACCGGGCACGTCCTTTTAGGACTATTCTTATCTTGGATTTTCAACCCTCAATCCTCAAAGAATATTAGTCCTCTTCAACCACTCTTATCTTGAATACCTGTCCTATCCTCAAAGAGTGACAGTACCTTTTCCTTTCTTGGATTGTCTATCCTCAAGGAAATCACAGATGCTTATTCAATCCTCCACCATTCCCCCTTCATGGCCTTCACTTAGACTTACAGTTGTTAGTCCTGGTGAAGTGCATGACACATGAAGAAGAGAATGCACATGTGATGTTTATCATCACTCCCTTTTAACCAGAGAGGAGATCCCCAACTTCCTTTCAATTGGGAAATCATAACCACAAGCTCTCTAGCTTGTTCCCATAAGAGTATCGGCTACCAGTTCTTCATGGAGATAGTTGCATGGTTCCTTCCTTCCTTGGTATCTCTTCCTTCAATCTAGTGACAGGGTTCGAGCCATCAACCTTGCATATCACTTTCCTTTCTTTATCGTCAATTAAGGCATTATATTGAGCCTTATCTAAATTCAATCCAATTATAGCTCCCTCTGAAAGTGATCTTCATTGCACGAACTTGAACCTCAGGTTGTTTATTCACACTGCTACTTTTCAATCCCAAGATGATACAAACATCTTGACAACATGATTGCCAAAACCATATATTCAATCCATACCATTGAACTTGCCTCAACTTAGAACTATCATCAGGTATTCCTGCAATATCTTTCCAAGTAGCAAAACAATATGTTAATCAGATAACCAAAAACAAAAATATTAACATCAGAGTTACCTCATTATGATGGCCTTCTCATCAAAGAATCAACTTTCTTGAGTTTTTTGAGATCAACATCCTTATGAACCCTTCATTTAATCAGAGTGCCCATGGATCGAGCTTGATTACCAAGTTACCATACTTTCCTAGGAGTTGTTATTGTTAACTCCCTTTCTTTCTTCCAAAGACTATTCTTGATTTTGATCAATATCATCGATCTCTGCTTCCAACCTCTTTCACGTGTTTTTGCAATATGCCTTACCAGAGAGTCGTGTCATATCTTATGCAATATTTTCTTTCATACAACCATCAAGCCACCAATCTTAAATAAGCCTACTTCTTATACTTGACGACGATAGAGTTCTTTAGTAGGAGTGGAAAGGCTACAACTTAACCATCTACATTCCTTCATCCTTCATAAGTATTGTTTCTGTACTAGATGGAATATATACCAATCATGTAATAATGCTTCTACCAAGAACCTCCTAAATAATGGTTCTTATAGGATCTTTATGATCCATCTTTGCAAAATGACTACCTCTAACATTATGTTATAAAATGTTCGGATGAACAATAATATGTAATGTGGTCCCAATCTTCTTAATTCTAACAACTAGATGACTGTATCCAAAACAACTTGATAATGTAGACTCTAATTTTACAATGTCATGCTTCATCTTCATATCATCAATGAGTTCTTATGAACTCATAATGTCCATCAGGGTCATTACAGTTCCCTCTCATCATCATACTCATTATTTTCAAGAGGGCATTAATAAGCACAAGAACTAGTTTTTTATTAGCCATCCTTTTCATCTTGCTTCCTTCATTATGTACCAGTAATATTCACCGACAAGTACAACCAAGAAAAATATACAAAGACAAGAGCATGATGTCAATTCTACCAATCTAGGGTTGCGATGGTATCTCAAAGGGTGAACTCCTAGGGATTTTAAATACAAACCCTAAATTCCTTAATCTTATCCTTAATAAGATTGTTACTTTCAGCGGAAACATCAGCCCTAGGGTTTTGATGTCACATCCTAGGATTTGTCCAATTTAATCCTCACTAGGGTTTTCCATATACCCTAGATTTTCCTTGCAAACCCTAGATATCAAGAGCTAGGGTTTTTCAAAGAGGGACAATCATTTAGGGTTTTCACTAATCTAGGGTTTTTCCAATCCATGTTCCATAGATATCAAAAACATTAAAAATGTATGATCTATAAACCCTAGATTCTTAAAAAGTATGCTACAAAACCCTAGTTATTTTCCAGACCCCTTTCAAAAGATCATTTCAAAATTCTAGACACAACAAGAAATGCACAAAAATATTGTACATACCTCATACCTTCAAAGATTTGGTCCTTCTTCATGTGTCAATGGATGCCTCAACTTCTCCTATGTTGAGTTGCCATCTTTGTCCTCACGCAGAGCTATGCCAACCTTTAGATATCATTCTTTTCTGAAGCAAGTCACCACACTACTTGGAGATGGTCCAACCTTCTAACTATTGACCATCATTGTCAATCTTACAATACTTGTTAAGTCATGTATGAATATTGCCATGTAGGTACCAAAATATTTCTATAAAGTGTCACTTGTGTCAGATTGCATGACTTCTCATTGAGTCGTTGTTTGACAAAATGTTACTTAGTTCATTGTCAAATCTTCTCACTGTCTTGCTTTCAGATTACATATTTTGAAGAATTATAGGTCATTGTTCCAAACACGAGTTTCAGATCACAAAACAATTTATGACCCATGGAGATTCGACATCATCTATCATAAATAAATTTGATCCTCAAGCCTTCCATTGCATAGGTCGGCTTGACACTATTGTCATACAAAACAATTATATTACCGTTAGGGCATCACACTCAGAATAGAGACATTGGAACTATCATTAATCGAATCACGAATTTACAAAGCTATTGCAACTGATTTGAGCCATAGTTCAATATCAATTCATAATGATGCCACAAAATTCAGAGTTGCAGAGATCTAGGGTTTGGGTGATGTCATCATATGGACCCATAGCAACACGCTCTTTGCATAGAGAGTTATAGCAATTAACAAGTCAGAAAAATGAACCATTGTTATATAGAACGATTTGCACATAGCTTTAGAGAAGCAACATATGATGCTTCTCAGTGAGTGTCACCTTAGTAAAATTTGATGCCACAAAACTATGGTATTATAGAGAATATACGAGCCAACTGAGTCGTTGATTTCAATAGGTGCAAGCTTTCATTCTCAAATATGTGAGCCACATTTAAATCATAAACTTATGTATGTGGTTCATGAAGTCACTAAGTTACATGAGCCCTAAAAAGAAATGTAATCGTGACAACAAAAAACAATCTTTTGAAAAATTTCGACCCATCGAAACATAGTTACGTAAGACATCACAAACCTGAGCCATCGACAATGAGGTGACGTTACACATTCTTCAACCAATGGGAACTTGAACCGATCCATTGATAAATTCCACATCACAATGCCATTGGGTATTGTGTGATCACCAATAGTTATAGATTGAACCCAAAATTTTAATGTGAAACTACAGAAATTTGCGAGGCAGAGAATTAACAAATGTGAGCTTCTGAATTTTCAAACAATGTTTTACAATCCCTCTCATTTTATGCAGACTACAGGTGTGGAGATAATGCCTCTAGTGCTTCCCTCTACAAATGTGAAGCATAGAAATGTAAGCTACAAGAGATCCAAGATTTCCTTAAAACCATAGTATCTTTATTGGAATTCGACCAACACAGAAATCCTTTATGCCAACAAAAATGTGATCTTCAGCCTCTTATTCTAGACCTTAGCTCTGATACCATGTTGGAAAATCGAAGGGCCTGTAATTTATTTAGATTTCCCCTACATGATAATTAATTGTTTCCTTTCAAGTGATATTCAACAAAATTAGGGCACAAAATTTAACTTAGATCACCAATTCATTCGATACATTAGCAATGAAATCAAAAATTTCCAATAAACAAGGTACTTACAAGACAATAAGCATGAAACAATCCAATTATTGATCAAAAGTGACTTCTCCAAAGACAAGAATAATTGCTCAAGACAATGGAGCAACGTGTGCTCAAGAATTGGGTGATGGCCATAAGGAGTGATGTAGGGCTCATGCTAGGCTTTTGCACATGTGCTAATTTTTATGTCCCCGCCATCTTTTGTATTTTGATATTCTTTCTTTAAATTTTGTTTTGGGGCCATGATATGCTCTTTCTTTTTCTTTTAGTTGCATCAACCTCCCATGCAAAGCTTCGGGCCCTACGCAAGTATGTAGATGTATGGGTGCCAAATCCTAGAGAACCAATGGTCAATTGAACCCGAAGAATGGATGTGAGATAAGGGTTTGTAATGTATGATGGAAAGAGACAAGTATGGAACATGGACAGATGGAACTATGTTATCCCAATTAGTGATTCTAAAGGAGTGCCCCTCCTATACCAATTGAGCAATAGGGGACAGTCCCATTACCGCTCAATCAAGTTGGGGCCCTAAAAGGAGTACCTAAAAGACAACTACTAGTCCAAATGACAACAACGGGACAAGGAACATTGTCACCTCATTTGATGTCCCCTGCTCTTTACGGACTTTCCCCAATGGGAGGAGTCCTGGTATGGAGAAAATCACTCGAATGATAAGATCAATGGCTAGGTATAACGTGATTTCCAAGGCCCATTCAAAGGAGAGGCTCAATTAATGGTTCAAATCCTTAAAGAAAAGTTGAAAGGCTCCCCAGGAAAGACCTATGAAGGATGACCTTGAGCTTAGGAATATTCAATTATGATGAATTCCTAAGATCAAACTTCCAAAATCCTTCACTTGTGATTGATGTGTTTATACTAGGGTTCAAAGTGTGGCAAGGATGGTTCATTCAATGGAAAGATTCAATTAAAGTGTGAGCTTTGGGAGAAGCAAGGGTGACTTTCCACGAAAAACCCCTTGAGAGAAATACTATAAGAGAAAGGGTTGAGAAATATATCGTGATAAAGGTTCATCCAATGATCACCTATAGTTAAGAGAAAAGGTTTTGAATGATGAACTACAAAGTGCAAACCTTCAAGAAATCCCCAAATCAAAGCAGCTTCAAGGGCTCCCTTTTGGTGCGATAGCTAGGGCATCAATTCCACTGTTGGAATTCATTCAAAACTAGAGTATGCCTACAGGAGACATAAATGAAGAAACTTGTTCGAACGAAATCCTAAAATTTCTCTTCCCTAATATTTCGCACTGAACCCTAGAAAATCTCCTTATCCTTAGAGGACATAGAAAAGAGGAAGAAAAGAGGTGGAGGAATGATATTTCGTTAAGTTAATGTGATCACCAAGGATCTAGGACCAATGCCTGGCTATTGTGAAGATTGGAGTTGAAATGATCAAGATTTAGGAACTTTGCTCTCCAAGGAGGCCTACAGAAGCAGCTACGCTCTTTGTGGATGCAGCTTCACAACAACTTTAGACTTTTATACTTCCATATGCAAGATTTGATGGAGTTTCAAGGTAAAAGGTGCACAACCTACCCCTAGGAAAATTCTTTCTTCTTGCCAAGATGAATAACATATGCAACGAGCCAAGATTACAAGTGTTTGATAAATTTGCATTACTTTTTAGGGCACAAGTAAAATAATGACAAAGCATTCCATAAATTAGACATGAAACATTATGAAATTCGCATGAAAAGTGCACTTACATGACAAAAAGAGTATATCCACCCATAAACTTGCTAAATAGAAGCTCCAACAAAGAGAGCGAAAATATTCCGCACATCAAAATGCATTTAATCATCCAAATCATTCCACAAATTGCAAGTCTGAAATTTTTTACAAAGATATATCTCAAATCTAAGTGATGATGTTTAATAACATGAGGCTCTCATGTATTTATATGAGCCTTTAGGGTTCTCGAATAGCCTAAATTAGCCTAATAATGCCCCTAAAATAAAATAATGTGCAAAATAACATAATTTTGGTGACAAGCCCACCAAATAGCTCCAAAATATGAATAATTAGTCTCTCAAGAGGGCCGAAAAGATAGAATAGTATATAGTAGGGTCGTTGGAAGGCCAAATGAAGTCCCTCATGTGCTATAATGAATGGCAAGGCTCCAATAACAATGATGAAGGGGTTGGCCCCTTAATCTCCAAGAAAATGACCTGTGGTGCTCCCAAGTGGTTGTGGTAGCAAAAAGAATGTCCCCATGGGTCTCCAACTCAATCAAACAAGCATGTGCTCCATCTGTAAGGGCTGAAATGATGATGCAAGCCCCCACTTTTTCCCCTAAGTGAGACAAAACCCCATCTAGGCCCTGGATCAACTGTCAAATGTATGGTACAAGTATGTAGTCGTCTAGACAATGTGGCCCAAGCACATCATGATCATCGAATAACTGGGGCGTGAGCAAACAATAAGTCATGCTAAAAGATCTGATGGTGTGGCTATCTACTCTCTGCGATGGTGGATGCAAATAGCTCTGAACGCTCACCCTGTAAGTGTCATTAAGACCCTTTGGAGGGCTTGGTCCCATATAGGGAGACCAAACCCCAAGATGAAGGCACACATGCAATCCTTTATATGATCCAATGCGTCTCCTCACCTTCCAATACAACAATTCATTAGTGCAATTGAGAAAATGAGCTTAGAAATCATGGAATAAGTAGATAGTTCATAGTGCCATGCCCTTCCATAATGGGCTTTAGAATGTACAAGTGTCTCCAAGTTCAAGAAGGAGGTTAATCAAGGACCCTACTAGTTCGATTCAACCTCTAATGGAGTGACAGGTCCATGGTACATCCATTAGATGAGAGGTGTCAAATGAAATAATGATGGAATGGAAGGCACCAAGCCACATACCATGGTACAAGGGTAGCTATAATGAGGAAGCCCACACTTGGGTGTATAGATGTAGGAGGGAGCAATCATGGTACATGAGTTACCCCGACCTTTGTTTTTCCACCCTTCTTCATGTGCATTTTGCCTTTTATTGAATTTTCTTTCTTTTAACTACTCAGGGCTCCAAGGAATGAGAGCATGATGTGAATGATATTGTAGTGGATACTCCCTTAGGGTAGGGCAATTCATCGTCCAC
This sequence comes from Pinus taeda, assembly GCA_000404065.3. Taxonomy (NCBI): domain Eukaryota; kingdom Viridiplantae; phylum Streptophyta; class Pinopsida; order Pinales; family Pinaceae; genus Pinus; species Pinus taeda. The sequence continues at coordinate 196,738 of APFE030549523.1, read as the reverse complement.
CAGAGGTTGGGACAATCATGGGTTCCTTAATGATGTAGGGGGCTCCCATGAGGGGCCCTAGGAACTAGGGTGATGGCCATAATGATAGGGGTAGAGCTCATGCTTGGCTTTTGGCCACATGCTAAATTTTTATGTCTCAACCATCTTTTGCATTTTATAGTACATTTCTTGTTGAAGTGGCTAAATTATGCTTTTAGCTGCATCAACCTTCAGGGCATCATTCCAGACCCAACTCAAAATGTGGACAAGGGGAGGGGGAAGCTAACTCCTTGTGGACCTATTGATTGCCTCTTGTTACGCACACTTAATAGTGAATGACAAAATCCCTTAACCCCACAAGGTGTGGTTGGTGGAAAAACTAAGAGATGGGGCTATCACCTATTCCCAACTCTCTTCGTTTAAGCTTTCTCCTATGTAAGCTAAGGGGGGTGGTCCTTAATGAAAGGTTATATGATATGAGTCTCTAGGAGATTAAGTTAAGGCTAATTTGGATTATTTGTCAAAAACAACTTGTTTCCAAGAACTAAGCAAGCATATGAATAAATAAGCCAATTTCAATGATAAATTCAATATATAGACCAATACCTTCAAGTATAACAATACCCTGCTCAAAAATAAAACAAGATACAATGATAAACAATCCTGCAAAATCAAATGTTAGACCAAGATAAGCGTGTAAACATCAATTGCAACTATAAAGGCAAAAGTACTTGGAAGTAAATGCCCAAATGACAAGATAATGACATCAATTACTCATGAGCTTAATTGATCATCAAAGCAACAAAAATATGAAATAACTTTGAAATAGAATTGCACCAATGAAAGAATTTCCAAATACAAGAAAGTTAAATGTTGCAAAAGTAAAAGAATTCACAATACTTGCATAATAAATGCCTCTTGAAATAAAGTGATATAAACAATACTCAAGTAAATCCAAGATAGCATAAGTAGGAAAATTTCATTTGCAATTAAAGTAAAGATATGATGTAGATGTGCTCTTGGTTTATTTTATTAGTTGCATTCAAAAGCAAAGTTTCAATTGAACTCCTATCCACAGATTTCAACCTCTCCCAGAAATCCAGATCTCACAGTGAAGAGTCAATAAGGGTGGAGGGTCCTGTTGACCCTGCCGCCCGCACCTACCTACCAGTTAGCGAGAAAAGCCTTCAACCCCACAAGGTGTGGTTGGTGGCAGGGAACTCAGAGAAGGGGCTGTCACACTGATCCCAACTCTCTCTGTTTTAGCTATATCTCCTAGGCTAGCTAAGGGGGGTGGTCCCTAAATGGAAAGTTAAGCTAAAAGCTAAGATGTAAAGTTCTAGGAGAATTATTAGAGTTAAATAAGATTGTTAATCTAAGATCTATAAGCAAAATATGATGTAAGCAATAGCCATTAACCATACGATAAGCCTGAAACACATAAATGACCAGTGCCTTCAAAACGTTGATCTTTCAGAAATGAAAAGATTTTTATTTGTATTTCTTTTTATGCTCAGAATGAAAACAAATGCTTTTAGATGAAAGGAGAAAATTTGTGATAACTTTTCAAAATAGAAACTAAGCTAAGGGCTCCAGAAACTCCCTCTTGAGTAAATCTTTTTTTTGGTGTCTAATGAGCTTGCTGGCTTGAACAGCATGTGGGACCCTTGGTATCCTTGGAGGTGACTATTCCCGCCGAAGAAGTCCTCGCCCTCCAATAGAGCTGGCAACCTGTCCCTTGAAAACACAGAAAACACTTGCAAATGAATTGTTAGTGCAAAAAGAGACTTGGCATATAGAGACCAAGTTGAGCTTGTCATTCAATCGAGAATGGACAAGCTACAACAAGTGTAAAGAATATACCAAGCCCAGAAGAGATTTGAGATAGCTGCAAATCTCTCCTCCCTAGACAATAGTGCCTTCAGGCAAAATGAAAAACAACTAGATAGAAAATGAAAATTAAATGAATGTCAAACAACACAGGTATACCTCATGTACCAAAGCACGCACCACAAGAGAAGCTAGTAACCCCAAAGACTTTTATTTATTAATGTGAATGCTGAGTACAAAATCCGACAGAGTCTCCGCCAGCCCAATAGCTCGTTCTATGATATTACAATAAGAGCCCAAGGCTCATATAAATAGGAAAATGGGAGACAATCCCAAGGCAAATTCCAATGACAAGTGGCAATCAGGTGAAGATCCCAATGAAAAAATGAAATGACAAGTGGCTGCTATGACTGTTGTAGGTGAAGATAACTGTTGTTTTACCAACGTTTAAACTGTTGTGTGGCTGCCTTTAAATACTGCTGATTGAACCACGTAACTTGCTGTTTGAACTGCTGATCCCATTGGTAACTACGTGGCGTTGTGTTGACTGCCCACGTGTATTTAAAATGTGCTTTTTTTGCTGCGTTAAACCTGCTGTCCCAATTGCCTGAATGACCTGCGTTTAACTGCTGTCTATCTGTTGCTATGCTGCCCACGTGTAGCTGTGTACTTGCTGAGTCATACGTATTTTCTTTGGCAGTGTTACATTGTTGTTCAGCTATCCACGTAGTATGCTGGGATGCTGCCCACGTGAATGCTCTGCGTTAAACCTTTGCTGGATAATGCTGTCCACGTAAACAGCTGAGTTGACCGTTTGACTGTCTCTTGGCTGAGCTGCGTACGTACAGACTGCTGTACGGATCTTTTTTTTTGGCATGTGCTTATTTGGTGGGCTGTGGGGTCCCTTTCCCATTCATTTAAATTTAAACATTCAACCTTTGAAATTTAATCAAAATTATAACTTAAAAATTCGATTGCCTCATGACTTCAACACTGGCCCATTTGCCTTGACTTTGACTTTTTTTTTACTTTGAGTTGACTTGAGTTGAAACTTTATGTGGTGGGCCCCACATTGCTTGCCACATCACCCTTGATCCTCTGCTTGACTTCCATGTCAAAATTTGACTTATTTTGACTTTGGAAAAATTTATAAATTTTTCCAATTATTCATTTTTTTGAATTTTTTCTTCATTTTTGCCACTGTCACTTGAAAAATCGCCTTTTGAGGGACTCTGAGTCATTTTTGACCCCCAAAGTAGGCTCTAGGAGAATGCTGGGCCTCTGAGGATGAATTTCGACTGGTCATACGCCCCAGACATCTCCTAAGGCCACTTATTTATGCCTTTACATAAAAAATAATTAAAAAAATCCCGTTTTGCGGGAAATTTTTAACTATTAAAAAATCCTACTTAGACCTAGCCAAATTCCACAAAACTTTTTGTGTGATCTAGTATGGTAATATACATCGACCCTAGACACTAAGATGCGTCAGGGGCTCAATCTTCAAACCGTCACCTCGGCTTTGGGGTGTGCACGAGTGAAAAAATCCAGAGAATTATCCGCCTCTGAAAAAGAAAGGAAAAGAAGGGATAATTAACCGGATAAAAAAATCACTCCAAGGTGTACTCGTTTGCTGATCGAGTCCCACATCCTAGGCCTGTTACAAATTCAAGAAACATCATACTAGCATCACTTATTACAATTCCCCGTTAGGTGTGGAATCTGGGTACAAAGAAGAAATATGATGAGAAGATAGAAGGAGAGTTAAAAAACTCTGTTGACTGATGACATCTGATGGTACAAGTGTCCTCTGGATCATCCTTGGGCATGGAGTCGTCACATAATCATCAGGTGCTACTCCAGTAGTCAACAGGTCCCTAAAGTCTATACAACCAACTTAAGTTGGATGTCGATTTTAGTGATGCTTAATGCATGTAAAATTCCCAATGTAGATTGCAATGCTTGAAGTGAATGAAATAAGATTGATGCCCACAATAGTTTTGCAAAAGGAAATTTTAACTTGAGAAAATGAAAAATAATTAGCTTGACATAAAAGTAAACAATTTCTTTGGAAAATAAACTTGTCCAATACACAATGCTTCAATATTCAAGATAGAATAATGTAGCATAACAATGAGGCATAAGTGATTATTAAACAAGTGTCAAGCTAAATATATCAAAGTTTGCTAGAAATAAGAGAGTTGCTTGCATGAGAGTAAATTGCTTTGAAATAAAATGCGACCTTGTAGCTTGTAGCAACAAAGATAAATGATGCAAGCTTGTAAACTTTAAGAAAGGAAATGTGATTTGTGTTACTTAAGTGAAAATGAAATAAATGGAAATATTAATAAATCAATCCACCCACAAGCCTTTCTCTCTAAATGGAGAAATAGGAAGCCATGGGTAAAAACCACACTCCCACAACAAAAACAGATTTTCTTATTATTATGGTGTTACAATGAGGTTAGAACCTCTTAGAGGGATGCCCAAGGAATAATGGAACATAAGATCTTGCAATAACACAGAATTCCCTTCAAACTATGGGAGCCTCAAGAGGTGAAATGATTCTACAACTTGAGAGAGTAAGCTCCTAAAAAGGCACATGGCCTAGCTTCCTTGATAGGTTCTCCAAATGCCCACAACCTCCTTGAAAAGAAGCTTGAACGCTTGAGGGAAACTACAAGAAAGATGTGGGCTGCAAAACTAAGACATGGTTAGTGTGCAAAAAGAGAGCATGAAAATAAGTGAGTATACGACAAAATAATGTAAAAAGGACTAAATCAAATGATGGGAAAGGATCCCATCACTTGACTAGCTTGTGAAAAGCTCTTAACTAACTAGATAATGAAATGAAAGCACAAGATTAAAAGATAATAAATTTTTTGAGATTTTAAATTTATGTACAAACTATGTCAAAAGGAGGACCCTACGAAACAAGCACTTCGAAAGATTAGACTTATGAGATACAAATAACGATGAGAGCTCCTTGACAACAATGCAAAAGTGGGTTGATCTCTTGAAGACTTCCCTTCACGCTTGCTTCTTGATCCAAAAATGGTTCTCTACAAAACTTCCAACACACATTAGCTCATATGGATTAACCAATAAACAATGGTAAGATAACGCTAGAAATTTGTATGAAAATGACTAGAGACTGTCTACACCTAGAGCATATTCATAAACCAATTGATGCAAGATAGTTATACATCTACAATTCTATGAAAGCATATGAGAAATGAAACACTTAAAACACAAGTAGAGAAGATCATACCATCAAAGAACCAAGCACATGCGCCAATGGAATAACAGTCATGAATGAACTCCACAGTCTTTTTATACATATGAAGAACAAGTGTACACAGAAGCAGAGCTTCCCCAAGCACAATAGCTTGTTGCAAAAGATACAATATGAGATCCCAAGGTTCAATTATATAAGAGAATGGGTGGAGATAACAATGAAGAACCAAGTGCCAAGTGTGATGATAATGATCCCAAAGTTCCCTCATGCAATTCGAATTCCCATAAGAGAACCACGCAATCCTTGAGAGGCCAACTCGTAGTATGAAGAGGGATAAGTGTATATGGGAGTGGAGTGGTAGGAAACCACTCTCCACTCATCTCTAGTGAAACTCCAAGTCAAAGCCCATGAAAATGATGACTCACTAAGGCAATTTGAATTCCTATCCTCAAAAAATGTGTTTTCCCTTTGAAAAACTCACAGTCCCCTCCAAAAATTTGATTTTCTTGGAGCACAGGTATTTTCCTTGATTTTAGGAGTCCACATCACCTTGGGACTTCACTGTTAGAATTTATAACACGTAATTCTACTGCAGTAACTGATTTATTTCTCCTACTTATTTCTCACAAGTTGTTTACAAAACCCTTCAATAAACATTAAAATAAATTCTACTGCAGTTATCACATAATAGCATAGAGAAAAAATAACAGTGATATACAAGCACAAGAATCAATCACATCAACACAGTGATTTTTGGACAATTGTCCCCGGAAAAACCCAATGCGGGAAAACCGGTGCAGCACATGAGGGTTTATTTATTATTCTTCAACAACAATCTCTTTACAAGGAATGATTTTGCAGTACATAGAGAAATCTTCACGTAAACATCTGAGATCATTTTTCTCCTTGGCTAGGAGAAATTCTGACACAACAAAGACCCTTTAACCTTCACTACGTCACCCCTGCATCATCTACATGAGGACTGGGTCATCTGCGTGAGAACTCGTCCTTGCCTGCATTGTCTCTCAGAGCTCTCCCTCTGTGTTGTCTCTCTAAGGCACTGCATCACCTCCTCCTTAGTCTCTGATTGATGTTGAAACCCTTCTCTTCCTTCACCCTGCAACTCTCCCTCTGAAATCGAAATCTTTCTCTTTGAGAATTGATTTCCCTTAGGTTACTAAGTATTTGCTCAGTGTGTCTCCCAATGACTCTCAAGTCTTGTCTTATGCTTTTCCTGTTGATGAATCAACGACCAAGATTAAGTCCCTAATCAACAGCTACTATTAAAACAAACTTGATTCTCATCTCTTAGAAGCTTCTCACCCATATCTTTATTAATTCCCATTAATATCTTTATTTTCCTAAGTTTAGACTTAGGAACGCAGTGAAAATATTAATTATTTCAATAACTCATCATCCAAGTGGAATTTCTCCAAACGATTTTTGGGTCTTGGAGATCTCATGAATTATAGCCCCTCAACAAAATTTCGGAGCTAGATCATATTTGATGCTACCCAAAATCAAAACTCCCTCTTAGTGAGGAATATGTTCTAGCAATGCCTCTCAATAGAAGCATCACATTGATCCATGACATCGGTCATCTGTGCTAATGCTCGGCCCACTGCCCCTCATTTACTGCACTGTTGCACCCTGTATTGTTGCCGATGACACTGCAACAATCACTACTACATCTGTGTTGCAGCTCCCTCTGAATATGCTACATCATGCTGCCCATAGCACTGCCACTGCTAATTGTTGCATTGCAACTCCTTAAACTATCCACTTCTCCTACTGAAACAGATTCTTAACCATCCCCATCTTCTCCTTGAAATAAACAAACTTTGTTCTTCCTAGAGCCTTGGTGAGAATGTCTGCCACATGTTCTCCTGTCGAGGTGTACCTCAACTATATGTCCCCTCGTTGGACACAGTGTTTGAAAAAGTGACACCTGATGTCAATGTGCTTCGACCAATCATGAAAAACTGGATTCTCAGAGAGCTTGATGCAACTCTAATTATCACATAAAATATTGGTCGCTTCCATCCTTCCCCTGAATAGATTCACAAGCAATTTCCTAAGCCATATGGCTTCAAACGAAGTTGTGCTAGCTGCCATATATTTAGCTTCACTTGAGCTCAAAGCTACAGATTTATGTTTCCTACTACACCAGGAGGTCATTCCCGATCCAATGTCGAAATGGTACCAAATGGTACTTTTCCGATCTACTGAACTTCCAGCCCAATTTGCGTCAGTGAACCCACTCAACCTGATGTCATTACTTTGGGTGTACATTAGTCCATGCTTGATTGTTCCTCATATATATCTAAGAACATGCTTGGCTCTCGCCCAGTGCACCCTCTTTGGTTCCACCATGAACTGACTAAGGGTATTGACAGCGTAACAAATGTTTGGCCTGCTATTGACCAGATATATCAAGGACCCTATGAGTTGCATGTACAAGGTGGGGTCTACTTCTTTATTTTCGAATGCATCAATCTTCTCTAGTTGGTAATCATTGGAGTAGCCATAGGTCTACAGTCCTACATTCTGAATCTTTTCAAAATCTCTCTAGCATATCTCCCTTATCCAAGGAAAACCCTACCCTTCTGTTGCCAAACTTCCAACCCTAGGAAATAATGCATATGTCCCAAATCCTTAATGTCGAATTTTGTAGCTAGGTTTTCCTTGCAATCTTTGATGAGATTGGATGAGCCTGTCAGAAAAAGATCATCCACATATAACACCAAGATTAGAGGCTCATTCTCTACAACCAGATAGTAGAGGTTAGGATCTGTGTCACTCTTGACGAATCCCATCTTCTACAAGCAACCATCAATTCGACCGTACCATGCTCCAGGTGACTATTTTAGCCCATACAAGTCTTTCTTTAACCTGCATACATGAGATTTCTTCTCATGTGTCTCTAAACCCTCTAGTTGCTCAATGTATACTTCTTCTTCTATCACCCCGTTCAAGAATGTTGTCTTGACATCCATTTTGTGAATCTCCCACCCCATCTATGCTGCAAGGGATATCACGGATCTAATAGAAGTATACCTGACTACTGGGGCGAAGGTTTCTTTGTAGTCTATCCCTTCCTTTTGAGCATACCCCTTAGCCACAAACCTGGCTTTGTATTTTTCCACACTGCCATCTGCAACGTATTTGACTTTGTAGATCCATCTCGAACCTACAATTGACCTATCCTGAGGCCTAGGTACCACTTCCCAGACATCAGTATTCCTCTGCCATGAACTTTACATCCCGTCGAATTACGATCTTCCTATTCCCCAGAAGATAGACTCTATATGCCTTAGCATTCTCGCTATATCCCGCAAGATATCCTTTTTCCGCAGTCTGATCCAATTTCTTCCTCTTTTCTTCATGGTGCATGGCAATATGCCAAACTCCCAAACATCCTGAAATGACTCACCTTAGGCTTCTTATCGGTGACGACACTCTCCGAACTAATCTTACCTAATGCCCTGAGAGGAGTCTTGTTCTGGACATACACTACCGTGTTGCATGGTTATGCCTATAGAAACTTGGGCATATCCTAATCATACAACATTGCCCTACCTGCTTCAACAATAGTCTTGTTCTTCCTTTCTGCTACTCCATTCTGCTACGGATTATTGGGGGTTGTCCACTCTCTTCTAATGCCTTCCCTTGCACAAAAATCAGTGAAGTCCTTGTCGATGTATTCTCCACCAATGCCTGAGCACAATATCTTTATCCTCTTTTCCGTCAGATTCTCAACTAGAGCCTTGAACTCTTTGAATCAACCAAAAACCTCATCCTTGGTTTTTAGAAAGTAGATCCAAGTCTTTCTGGAATGGTCATCAATGAAGGTGACAAAGTATTCGGCACCACTAAGAGCTTTTGTGGACATGGGTCCACATATATCTAAGTGTATCAATCTTAGAACACTCTTAGCCCTATTGTTGCTTCTGGAAAATGCCACTTTGGCGTACTTGCCTAATGCGCATCCTCTGCATACATCATCTCGTTTGGTACTCAACTCTAGAACTCTTGATACTGTTCTCCTGAGAATTCTTAGAGCCCCATGGCGTAAGCTATGTTGCCAGGAAATGTGGGTTCAGGGACGGGTACGTCATTTTCTGAACAGGGTGCATGGATTCGTCGGGGGTTTATTATAATTTATATATATAATATATAAATATTATATTTTTATAAATTATAATATATATGAATTTGTATATTTTTCAACTTTAAACAAGAAAACTAAAATATTTATGATTTAACTGTATTGATTTCAGAGGTCAAAGACTAATCGAATATCCTCTTTCAAGAGATAATAGAGCCCAATTTATGTATCCTTATTCACTTTCCAAATTTCAAGATTTTTGCCAAATCCTATAGCAGCTTGCCTACTCAAGAAATCAAGTTAATTGCAGAAGCTCTGACAATCAGCAAGTTTAAGTTCTTATCAGATGGAGCATGTTCCAGGTGTGTCCTTCGCAATGGCATGTGAAATTTGGGAAATTTACTCTTAAAAAATATCAAACTTTGCCTTGTTAAACAACGACTTTTTAGAGAACAAGCTATGTTTATTGCTGATCCATCTCTGTTGTAGAAGACTGATTTTAATGGCTGAAGATCTATTACTTAAAGGCTGATATTCCATTTATATACTATTGTAATGCTACCAAGTTCCACCATTTTGACCTTCACTACATCTATTGGTGTCTAGTTAATTTCATGGTTGTTTATGCTCAGAAATTTTCATTTTCCCATCGCTGCAATGACCCCTGTCCATGTCACTTGAGAGAAAATATAAAACCAACATCTATAGCAGTTGTCCTTCAACTATTTGATAAAATACCTCAATTAAGACTCATTGAAACTCAATTAAAAACTCATCATTTTATGAGAAAATTGAGTATATTTGAGTTGGGAATATTACATCTACATCGACACTTTGCAATCATTTCTGATGTATCAAAAGAACCCGGTTTATAATTTCGAAGTCTCTGGTTCTTTCAAGAAGAACAGGGTTCTTCTCAGAGGTACTCACTCCAGCACCCGGAACGTGGGGACGGGAACCCGGGACAGGTTCAAGTACCCCACCCCTAGGTTCGGGAACCCGTGCAACATAGGGTGTAAGTGTCCCATCCTCCTGTGCCATAGCTCATTCAAATCTTTTTCTCCACTGTTTCCTATTAATGGCATTGGAGATTCTAGCTATAATCTATACAACCTGTTACTTCTAACTCCAATCTGGGCCTTCTTTTTCCAACTCAAGTGTTTGACATATACTTTCTCCTTAATGAAGAAAACATCATAGCCCTTGTTTTGAAGCTGAGATACAGAGAGTAAGTTCATCCCCAATCCCGGCACATGCAGCACATTAGTTGCTCGAAGTCAATCCGTTGCTTCTATTTGAAAAACTACAATACCTCTTCCTACGGGGGTACACTTTGACTTATATCCCATGGTGATCTGGAAGTTCATCCTTTCTTCCTCATAACTCAAAAGACATTCTCGTATTCCTATCATGTGCCAAGAAGCTCCACTATCTATATACCAAACCTCAGAGGAGGCAGAACTCGCTAAGCAAGCAACTTCTTCTTCCAGTCTAGAAGCTAACATAGAATCACCATGATCCATGCTCCCCGTGCTCTCTTCTTCCTCTGGAGATCTGCTTGAGTCCTTCCAAGTTGATGCCCCGGCATCATGCTCCTAACTCATAGAAGATTCTTTAATCCTATTGCCCGATCTCTGCTCCAATACCATGTTAGAATTTTTAACGCGAAATTCTACTACAGTAACTTATTTATTTCTCCTACTTATTTCTCACAATAAGTTGTTTTAGTATAAAAGGAGATGACTTAAGAGTCATTTTACACACACTTCTATCTTGATTTCTCTCCACTTGTCTTGGGTTTTAGTGGAAGAGAAATCTAGGAGTGGAAGCCCTAGACGTTAGAGGAAAAGAGATTGCCCTAGCCGCAGCAAAGAAGGCAGGCCAATGAAGCGATGGAAGGATTCTATGCGTTGACTTAAAAGAGCTCAAGGAAGAAGCCTAACACAGTCCTAGAACACAGTACTAACGCAGTCCTTGAAGGCAGCACTAACGCAGTCCTAAACATACCTATGGTGCCCTAGCCGCAAGCATATGGTGCCCTAGACGCGGGGACTAATGCAACTAAAAAGGAGGATTGTTTTAAGGCCTAAAACAAGGCATTGAGCTACTGGAAGGAGGCCAAGGGTAGGCCGAGTTGAAGAAGGGTTGTTTGGGGCAGCGAAAAGGTGGGTTGTAGGTGACAGCGTGGGACTGTGGTAGGCCGCAGTCCTAACCACCTCAAAACAAGGAAAACATGGATAGTTTGAGGGTTCAAACATGCCCTGAACAGCAGCATGCTAGGGGAGGTATCTCATGAGAGTATAACGCAGTTTTCTTGAAGGTTGTTCAAGGACTGTGTGAGGAATTTAGGGTTGCCTAGTGCCCTAACCAGATCCATCATGAACAGCAAGGTATGGCAATGGCATAGTGCAATAATGGCACAATTGGGATAGCATGACTATTAGGGACAACAACTACAGCAATATAACTAGGCAGCAGCAAGCATGGCACTGCATAGGACATCGGTATAGTAAATGGGACAACTGCATAGTAAATGGGATAGCAAAGGAATGTTAAGGCAAGCATGGCAAGCATGGACAACATGGCAAACATGGTGCTGCAAGCACATGAGACATGTTGTATGTCAACATGGTTCAACATACCACATGGTTCACGAAAACACCTGACCATTTTTCTCCTCGGCTAGGAGAAATTTTGACACCATAGAGACCCTTTAACCTTCACTGCATCACCCTTGCATCATCTACGTGAGGACTGCATCATCTACGTGAGAAATCGTCCCTACCTGCACTGTCTCTCAGAGCTCCCCCTCTGTGCTATCTCTCTCAAGCACTGCATCACCTCCTCCTCAGTCTCTAACTAATGTAGAAACCCTCCTCTTCCCTCACCCTGCAACACTCCCTCTGAAATCGAAATCTTTCTCTTTGAGAATCAATTTCCCTCGGGTTACTGGGTATTTGTCCGGTGTGTCTCCAAATGACTCTCAAGTCTTGTCTTATACTTTTCTTGTTGGTGAATCAATGGTTGAGATGAAGTCCCTAATCAACGAATAAGATTAAAACAAACATGATCCTTGTCTCTTAGAAGCTTCTCACCCATATTTTTATTAATACACATTAATATTTTTATTTTAGTTTAGACTTAGGAACTCATTAAAAATATTAATTATTTTAATAACTCATCATCTGGGTGGAATTTCTCCTAACGATTTTTGGGTCTTGGAGATCTCATGAATTCTAGCCCCTCCACAAAATTTCAGAACTAGATCGCATCCGATGCTAGCCAAAATCAACATTCACTTTAACTCCTCCATGATTTTCCAACTCATTTCCACATCATTTAGCATGTGTGGATATCTATTTTTCTCCATTTATTTAATTGTTGGCTTAATTTATTGCAACAATTTCCACTAAACTTAGGAAAAGTGGGTTTTGAGGGTCCAAGAAATATTTGTAACCCCTCAAAGTGTGTCTTAGTAGAAAGTTGAGGGTGAGGTGCAACTTTTATTACTCATACCTCATAAAACTTCTCTAGAAATCGCTTAATGCATTTCACATACAAATTTTATTCCAATTTCCGCCCTGCAAGAAATTTAAAAAATTAAAAAATGACCCCCCTAGACCTAACCAAATTCCACAAAACTTTACGAGTGATCTAGTATGGTAATATACAATGACTCTAGACACTAAGGCTTACCCAAGGCGTCACCATCAAGTCGTACTTCGACTTTGGGGTTATGCTTGGAGGAAAAAAGCTCAATTAATTATTAAGTCCTCATAAGGAGATGATAATTAACCAAGTGAAAAAAAACCTCCTAGATTAATACTCACTTGATGATAAGGTCCTAGGCCACCCAAGCTTGTTACATGACTAGATTCCTCATACTAGTATCACTTTTACATTGTCCCTATAGGGGTTGTGGAATTTGAGTACAACAGAAAATGATGAGAAGAATAAGTAGAGTTGAAAAACTCTGGTGATATGATGACCTCTAATGGTACAAGTAGCCTTCGGTACATCCTTGCACATGGAGTCTTCAAAAAATATTTAGGTGCCACTCTAGTGGTCAACAAGACCAAATAAACGAATGTGGACCTGGATGGGAAAGATGTGAAAAAGGGCTATAATGAATGGGGGGGAGTGATGTATGTGGTGTCAGGAAGCGGGACCATGTGTTAAGTTATGGTATGTTCTATGCTTATAACAATTTACTTCTTTTTCTTATTATATTCCACTGATTAACAATCACATGTACATAAAGTAAAGTGCAGATAGAACATTAAACGATCGACAGAAAACAAGCCAAGACAAGAGACACAAGATGTGGCGGCTAGCCAGGGACAAACCCCACAATGTGTGGGGAAACCCTTTGATCAAATCTTCTTTTATCTTCATAATTCAGCAGAGAGAAATAGTACAATATGTCTGATTCATATCAGCAGTAGCAAACCCTAAATAGCATCAGCATTACCAGCTTTATTATCAAACTAGGGCAGACGATCTCTCACAAACCGACCATCGGATTGACTTCATTCCACCACCAAAAGTTTCGGCTTCCAGAGGAGGTTCAGATGAACCTACAGCGCAGTTCCAAAGAGGAGATCTTCTAGGCCACGCAAGTCAATCTTTACTTCTGCAGTTGCAGCTTCAGTTTCAGCAGTTTCCGGCTTTAAACTAGGGCAGTCGATATCTTGCAAACCGTTCATCGGATTGACTTCATTCCACCACCAGATGTTGCAGCTTTCAAAGGAGGTTCAGATGAACTTATAGCACAATTCCAAAGAGGAGATCTTCTAGGCCACGCAAGTCAATCTTTACTTCTGCAGATGCAGCTTCAAATTCAGCAGCTTCCGGCTTCAAATTAGCGCAGTCGATATCTTGCAAACCGTTCATCGGATTGACTTCATTCCACCACCAGAAGTTGCGGCTTTCAAAGGAGGTTCAGATGAACCTACAGCGCAATTCCAAAGAGGAGATCTTCTAGGCAACGCAAGTCAATTTTTACTTCTGCAGTCGCAGCTTCAGTTTCAGTAGCTTCCGGCTTCACATGTGTGAGAGAGAGAGACCCATTTCAGTGCAGTAGAGAAGAGACTCATATCTGCGCAGTAGAGAGAGAGATGTGATGAGATGAGTGAGTCCAAATGAGGAAAAGTCCTCTTATATTTATACACAACGTTGGTGGGTGAATAGATGCAACTGTTGGGCTTCTGAGCCTACATGAGTTGTAGGTCGGCTTGATAATAATTCCATAATCAAAATAAATTCATATCTCCATGAATACTTATCGGAATTGGATGATCTTTATATCAATCCTACACCTCTCGATGAAAGGAATCTAATAAAAATATTATCAGCCATGAATAAAATGACCCACATGAAGTTTTTCCCTAGTTGCCAATTTTAACACTCCCTCTCAAACATGGAGAACTTCATCTGCAATCTGTCTATCGGTCGTTACTATTCATCCATCAAATGCACTGCCCTGTATAGCCTGACCCTTGCCATGCTCTGCTCAATTCTGCCTGATCTGCTTTGACTTGTTCTTCCCTTTACTGATCTGTACTGTTTTGCTCTATTTTTCTCTGCTCTTGCATTGTTCTGTTCTCCTCTGTTTTTGTCCGAATTATGAAGAAGAAGAAATGATCAAGGATGTATCATACTGACTCAAAGTCAATCTCAGAGTATGTACCACTGGTCCCAGACCAGTTTCAACCAACCCGAAGTCAGCGTCATAGTGAGTACAACTCCACTGGTCCTAAACCAGTATCATCCTCCACTGACTCAAAGTCAGTCTCAGAGTACATACCACTGCTCCCAGACCAGTCTCAACGGACCCGAAGTCAACTTCATAGTAAGTACCACTCCTACCACTGGTCCCAGACCAGTATCACAGTCTCAGAGAGTGTACCACTGGTCCCAGACCAGTCTCAACCGACCCGAAGTTAGCGTCATAGTATGTACCACTCACTGGTCCCAGACCAGTCCTGCACTGACACGAAGTCAGTCTCAGAGTATGTACCACTGGCCCCAGACCAGTCTCAACCGACCCGAAGTTAGCGTCATAGTATGGTACAACTCCTACCACTGGTCCCAGACCAGTATCATTGATCCCAGATCAATGGGGGTCATCCTAGCGTAAGGAGTACGGTAGATACAACGACGCGTCCATCGGTACTACTATGGTCCCTAACTTCATTTCCCTGCTCATTGATCATATGAGAGGTACTTCCCATGAGTCCCAAATTGCATGGGTAGGATGCCTCGACAGGAGAATTAATAAATCCTGTCCTCACAGGAGAACACATCAATCCTGCTACAATCGCCATGGAGAACACATCAATCCAAGCTGCCATGGAGAACACATCAATCCAGGCCTCATAGGAGAACACATCAATCCTGCTACAATCGCCATGGAGAACACATCAATCCAGGCCTCACAAGAGAACACATCAATCCTGCTACAATCGCCATGGAGAACACATCAATCCAGGCCTCACAAGAGAACTAATCATCCTGCTACACAACAGAGCGAATCATCCTGTTCCACAAGAGAGCGAATCATCTTGTCCCACAAGAGAGCGAATCATCTTGTTCCAGTGCGCACCACCAAGGGAGGGTGAGTCACCCTGTGGTTGTATGTTGTTCCAGTAAGAACCACAAGCCCTCAGAGCTCCCAGAGCTTAATACATGCAACATGTAGGACCCTTGTACAAGGGTTTCTTGTCAACTCCAAGTCGTTTGGGAAAATCACAGATTAGATCTTTCCTCGGGGCTTTGACAAGGTGTATCGACCTATACATCATCTTAATGCGATGGGGCCTCCTTGCTCATCGACTTACCATATCCCAGATGATGTCTATCTACTGGAGCAATTGACGAATACAGGATTCCTCAATAATCGAATCCCACCTCTGGTTGTTATAGAGAATCACAGTGGTATGCAATGTAAATCCAAACAGCTCACTGAAGAGCTTTCGCAACGAGACTGCCTCACACAAGGTCATGCTAGCAACAATATATTCTGCATCAGCGTTGCTCAAAGCCACCGACTTCTGCTTCCTACTCATCTAGGATATTGAAGCAGATCCCAAGGTGAAACGGCACCCGAAAGTGCTCTTACAGTCCACCACACTGCCTAGCCAATCAGCATCAATATATCCAAGTAGTCTCACATCTCCGGCAGTGTATCTTAACCCATTGTACCACGAAGATATCTCAGAAGATTCTTGGCATCAATCCAGTGAGGCTCAACCAAATATGAGCTCATAGTGCTAACTGCAAAACATATGTTCAGACAGAGGTTCACCAAGAACATCAATGCGAATGAGTTTTTCAAACTCAAAGGCATTTCCCAAATCTGGTCTGACATCACTACCATAACTTCTAAAAGTTAAGATCCTTGAGGTAGTCACAAGCTTGCAGTCCATCATACCAAATCTTTCCAATATTTTTACCACATATTTTCCTTGAGATAGGAAAATTTCCCTTGGCTTCTGTCGTACTTCAAGTCCTTGGTCCTTCATTTCAAATTCAGAAGCCAACTCTTTCTTACATTTGTCAATGAGAGGTTCTACACCTGTTAGAAAGAGGTGATCTACATACAGCACCAGTATAAGAGGCTTGTCATCTTCAACCTTAAAGTAAAGGTTAGGATCGGCTTCACTCCTAGTGAATCCCAACTTCATCAAGTAGCTGTCGATCCTCTCATACCATGCTCGGGGTTCTTGCTTCAGCCCATAAAGAGCCTTTTTCAACCTGCATAGATGAGATTTTCGATCATAAATCTCAAATCCTTCGGGTTGCTCCACATAGACCTCTTCTTTGATCGAACTGTGCAGAACGCAGTCTGCATCATCTGATGCAGGTTCCATCCTTGTGAGTGGTAAGGGCTATGATCGGTAGATGGTTCGTTATCTGGCAACAGGTGCAAATATCACATCATAGTCTATACCTTCCTTCTGGGAGAAACCACGAGCAACAAAATGATCCTTATACTTTTCCATACTTCCATTTGTTACATGCTTTATCTTGTAAAGCCATTTGGAAGTAACAACTGTATTGTCCGAGGTCTAGGAACTACTTCCCAGACATCATTCTCCATAATAGAGTCATACTCTATGGTCATAGCATCCTTCCATACTTAATGCTTGACGACACCTGAGAATGATGAAGGCTCATTTTGTATGATCGTGCTCATGATGGTTAGGTATCCCTGATACCTGTTAGGTTTCTTACTTTCATGAAAGGTTCGTTGGGGTGCAGCATGTCCTTCAGCATCATCAAGTAGCCCCCTAAGCCATGAAGGCCTCTTCCTAGAAGGGGAAGGCTCAGGTGGATAAATAAGATCCATGGGTTCCTCCACATCAGACATTGTTACATCATCTACCCATAGAGATAGTTTCCACAATCATACGGTTCTTCCTTTTCGCCACACCATTCTGCTTAGGAATATGTGGTGTAGTAGTCTCCCTCTTAATGCCAGCCTCAGATATGCTTAAGTGAACCAACTGTAATATATCGAAGGTCTTTCTTTGGCTTGAGGGGAACGGTCCCCTTTTGAGCTTTCCTTCGGCACATCCTAGACATACACCTTCTTTCTCTACTGGAATTCGGGCATCCTTGTTACCATCTGTCTTACATCAAGTAGAGCTTTGTAATGAATGTGGGAAAACCTCCGATGCCAAAGTTCGGACTGAAGAGTTGTGTCACAAGACATGACACCTAGCAAACTTCCATCGACTTGATATAATGAATCAACACTAAACCCAAGAGTAAAGGCATCTTTAACATTATTTTTCCATATACATACCTTGCCATCGCTGAAGGTTACCTTGTAGCCATTGTCTTCCATTGCCGAGATGGACACTAGGTTCTTTTTGAGGTCAGGTGCATTTAATACATCCTGGAATTTCTAGCCTTCTTGAATGCTTCTCCTCTTCCTCGATTCCCATCTCTCCTCTTACCTTTGCTATTGAATTTTTCATTCCTTTGATTGCCATCAGAGAGATTTTGATCATCGTCCCAGTGTGAGTCCTTCCTATCAGGGCACTCCCTTGCATAGTGGCCTGCTTTATCGCAAATGTAACATCGTCATTTTCTTCCAGCGTTAGGTCCAACCTTTCCTTTTGATTTAGTCCCGGAATTATTTCTTTTCTTAGCATGAGAAGAAAACGCAGCAGGAGGACCTTTAGGCATGTGCATTTCTTGCTCTTCTTCCCTTGTTTCTTCTTCCATGCATCTAGCCATTAATTCCTCGAAAACGGGAATTACAT
The DNA here is from genome assembly GCA_000404065.3 of Pinus taeda. Taxonomy (NCBI): domain Eukaryota; kingdom Viridiplantae; phylum Streptophyta; class Pinopsida; order Pinales; family Pinaceae; genus Pinus; species Pinus taeda. Next base: position 178,311 of record APFE030549523.1, on the reverse strand, counting down.
TATAGTTTAGAAGAGTAGTCCTGAACACCTACCATTTGTATGGTAATCCTCCAAGAGTCGTGAGTGCCATTTCCCTGTCAGTAATAGCCTCCCCAATAGATAGGAGATCATTCTTGATCTCGGTTATTCTTAAGAAGTATGCTTTCATACTCTCATCTTTACCCTTCTTGATTTCCCTCAGTTTATTTCTAAGAAACAAAACTTGATTTGCATCATTAACTTTAACTAAACTCACCAGCCTATCATAGATTTCCTTGGAGGTGTCCAGTTCAAAGATGTAGGCCACCAACTGCTTGTCGATAGAGTCCCGGATGATCCTCTATTTTGACTTCTTCGGTTTTCCATTTGTTCCATCCAGCAACAGATGCATTTGATGGAGGCTCAACAATATTGCCTCTTACATGGTCCAAAACTCCTTGATCCTCGAGGGTTAGATCAATAGACATCTTCCATCCGTGATAGTCAGCTTTCTCACGGAGCTTGTCTTCGGCAGGAAAGAGTATTGAGGACCCCATAGTTCTTTTAGGATAGCCTTGCTAATCTTCTCTTCGGTGATTGCTCTTGCTCTTGCTCTTGTTCGGGCTTTGTCTTCACCTCAGCTCCGATACCATGTTAAGTTATGGTATGTTCTATGCTTATAACAGTTTACTTCTTTTTCTTATTATATTCCACCGATTAGCAATCACATGTACATAAAGTAA